>OX328125.1:119904250-120004250 GCA_946811695.1 Gonocerus acuteangulatus
AGGTTCGCCACCTATCGCCGCAAAAGGACCTATATCAGGCAAGACTTTAAAAGGTTCGCCACCTATCGCCGCAAAAGGACCTATATCAGGCAAGACTTTAAAAGGTTCGCCACCTATCGCCGCAAAAGGACCTATATCAGGCAAGACTTTAAAAGGTTCGCCACCTATTGCCGCAAAAGGACCTATATCAGGTAAGACTTTAAAAGGTTCGCCACCTATTGCCGCAAAAGGACCTATATCAGGCAAGACTTTAAAAGGTTCGCCACCTATTGCCGCAAAAGGACCTATATCAGGTAAGACTTTAAAAGGTTCGCCACCTATTGCCGCAAAAGGACCTATATCAGGTAAGACTTTAAAAGGTTCGCCACCTATTGCCGCAAAAGGACCTATATCAGGTAAGACTTTAAAAGGTTCGCCACCTATTGCCGCAAAAGGACCTATATCAGGCAAGACTTTAAAAGGTTCGCCACCTATTGCCGCAAAAGGACCTATATCAGGCAAGACTTTAAAAGGTTCGCCACCTATTGCCGCAAAAGGACCTATATCAGGTAAGACTTTAAAAGGTTCGCCACCTATTGCCGCAAAAGGACCTATATCAGGTAAGACTTTAAAAGGTTCGCCACCTATCGCCGCAAAAGGACCTATATCAGGTAAGACTTTAAAAGGTTCGCCACCTATTGCCGCAAAAGGACCTATATCAGGTAAGACTTTAAAAGGTTCGCCACCTATTGCCGCAAAAGGACCTATATCAGGTAAGACTTTAAAAGGTTCGCCACCTATTGCCGCAAAAGGACCTATATCAGGCAAGACTTTAAAAGGTTCGCCACCTATTGCCGCAAAAGGACCTATATCAGGTAAGACTTTAAAAGGTTCGCCACCTATTGCCGCAAAAGGACCTATATCAGGTAAGACTTTAAAAGGTTCGCCACCTATCGCCGCAAAAGGACCTATATCAGGCAAGACTTTAAAAGGTTCGCCACCTATCGCCGCAAAAGGACCTATATCAGGCAAGACTTTAAAAGGTTCGCCACCTATCGCCGCAAAAGGACCTATATCAGGCAAGACTTTAAAAGGTTCGCCACCTATTGCCGCAAAAGGACCTATATCAGGTAAGACTTTAAAAGGTTCGCCACCTATTGCCGCAAAAGGACCTATATCAGGTAAGACTTTAAAAGGTTCGCCACCTATCGCCGCAAAAGGACCTATATCAGGCAAGACTTTAAAAGGTTCGCCACCTATCGCCGCAAAAGGACCTATATCAGGCAAGACTTTAAAAGGTTCGCCACCTATCGCCGCAAAAGGACCTATATCAGGTAAGACTTTAAAAGGTTCGCCACCTATCGCCGCAAAAGGACCTATATCAGGCAAGACTTTAAAAGGTTCGCCAGCTATTGCCGCAAAAGGACCTATATCAGGTAAGACTTTAAAAGGTTCGCCACCTATCGCCGCAAAAGGACCTATATCAGGCAAGACTTTAAAAGGTTCGCCAGCTATTGCCGCAAAAGGACCTATATCAGGTAAGACTTTAAAAGGTTCGCCACCTATCGCCGCAAAAGGACCTATATCAGGCAAGACTTTAAAAGGTTCGCCACCTATTGCCGCAAAAGGACCTATATCAGGCAAGACTTTAAAAGGTTCGCCACCTATCGCCGCAAAAGGACCTATATCAGGCAAGACTTTAAAAGGTTCGCCAGCTATTGCCGCAAAAGGACCTATATCAGGTAAGACTTTAAAAGGTTCGCCACCTATCGCCGCAAAAGGACCTATATCAGGCAAGACTTTAAAAGGTTCGCCACCTATTGCCGCAAAAGGACCTATATCAGGTAAGACTTTAAAAGGTTCGCCACCTATCGCCGCAAAAGGACCTATATCAGGCAAGACTTTAAAAGGTTCGCCACCTATCGCCGCAAAAGGACCTATATCAGGCAAGACTTTAAAAGGTTCGCCACCTATTGCCGCAAAAGGACCTATATCAGGTAAGACTTTAAAAGGTTCGCCAGCTATCGCCGCAAAAGGACCTATATCAGGCAAGACTTTAAAAGGTTCGCCACCTATTGCCGCAAAAGGACCTATATCAGGCAAGACTTTAAAAGGTTCGCCACCTATCGCCGCAAAAGGACCTATATCAGGTTGTAGCCTATTTATGTGAGAAACAATCCCAGCAAGTTTTATTTGCAGCTGTTGTCAGGACGAGGTGTGACAGGAGCTTCACTAGGATTCTAGGATTATCCCATCGTCCAGGTAGCTGTTGAAGGGCAGGACGTCAAGGGACGTTAACAATCAGCTGTCCCGTATCATACCATTAGGGATTCCCCTAATAATTTACCTGATGAGTGTTAGGGTCTGTAGTGTTCAGTTCCTATTGAGTATTGAAAGAACCAAGTACAGCTTCCAGAGCAACTGGCGTAGATCAGGAAATAACAAGATGGTTTGCTCCAATATTGTACGCTATTTCTTGTGGGAGTAAAATAAATATCGAGATTGTGGAAGAATATTGCCAGAAGACCTTGTCTCTTCTCGAAGGAAAATATAGTTGGTTCCCTTTGACTTCCCAGTACAGATATATACAAATATATATATATATATATATATATATATTTGTCTGTTCGTGCTCTCACAGCCTTAAAAATAGTCCGATTTGTATAAAATTTGGTACAACGATCTTTCGAGCAATTTCAAAAGTTAAGTTCGTTACCATCAGAGCCCGTCCAAATAAATTTAAATTTCAGTTACATTTGGAGTAAACGAAATATTCGAAACACAATATGATTGACATGAATAGTATAGGGATTTTTTTATTTTTTTTTTTAGACAATGAGGTAGGTAGATATAGGTCCTGAAATACTAGGATGGATATGAAAGACAATGAGGTAGGTAGATATAGGTCCTGAAATACTAGGATGGATATGAAAGGCAATGAGGTAGGTAGATATAGGTCCTGAAATACTAGGATGGATATGAAAGGCAATGAGGTAGGTAGATATAGGTCCTGAAATACTAGGATGGATATGAAAGGCAATGAGGTAGGTAGATATAGGTCCTGAAATACTAGGATGGATATGAAAGGCAATGAGGTAGGTAGATATAGGTCCTGAAATACTAGGATGGATATGAAAGACAATGAGGTAGGTAGATATAGGTCCTGAAATACTAGGATGGATATGAAAGGCAATGAGGTAGGTAGATATAGGTCCTGAAATACTAGAATGGATATGAAAGACAATGAGGTAGGTAGATATAGGTCCTGAAATACTAGGATGGATATGAAAGACAATGAGGTAGGTAGATATAGGTCCTGAAATACTAGGATGGTTATGAAAGACAATGAGGTAGGTAGATATAAGTCCTGAAATACTAGGATGGATATGAAAGGCAATGAGGTAGGTAGATATAGGTCCTGAAATACTAGGATGGATATGAAAGGCAATGAGGTAGGTAGATATAGGTCCTGAAATACTAGGATGGATATGAAAGACAATGAGGTAGGTAGATATAGGTCCTGAAATACTAGGATGGATATGAAAGGCAATGAGGTAGGTAGATATAGGTCCTGAAATACTAGGATGGATATGAAAGACAATGAGGTAGGTAGATATAGGTCCTGAAATACTAGGATGGATATGAAAGGCAATGAGGTAGGTAGATATAGGTCCTGAAATACTAGGATGGATATGAAAGGCAATGAGGTAGGTAGATATAGGTCCTGAAATACTAGGATGGATATGAAAGGCAATGAGGTAGGTAGATATAGGTCCTGAAATACTAGGATGGATATGAAAGACAATGAGGTAGGTAGATATAGGTCCTGAAATACTAGGATGGTTATGAAAGACAATGAGGTAGGTAGATATAGGTCCTGAAATACTAGGATGGATATGAAAGGCAATGAGGTAGGTAGATATAGGTCCTGAAATACTAGGATGGATATGAAAGGCAATGAGGTAGGTAGATATAGGTCCTGAAATACTAGGATGGATATGAAAGACAATGAGGTAGGTAGATATAGGTCCTGAAATACTAGGATGGATATGAAAGACAATGAGGTAGGTAGATATAGGGCGAGTCCATTACCCCGACAGGACTAACAAAGACCAGCTAATAGCCTCGATCAGGCTACGGACTAGCAGGAACTGCATCATCTTACCCGCACAGGACTAACAAAGACCAGTCCTATCTCGGTCTAAAACATTGGATCCTCCCATCTCTCTCTCTCCTTGTTCTCTTGTCTCATGGATTCCATCCACTTCCGGGAATACACCTCTGGATGAGGGATACAAGGGAAGGAGGGGTGGATGCTGATAGCTTCGATCAGGCGACCGACTGCCAGGAACTGCATCATCTTACCCGCACAGGACTAACGAAGACCATTCCTATCTCGGTCTAAATCATTGGATCCTCCCATAGATATTTTGGAAAATGATACCATAAATAAAGCTCACTTTCAAACACTGGAAGATTTAAATGATTTTGGATCTTGGTTTAAGTAAAAGCAAGGCAGAATTACTCGTCTCGAGATTGAAAGGCTGGAACCTGCTACAAGGGCACACCATAGCAAGTTCTTCCACCAATGGCAAAAGGACTTTAGGGGACCTATTTTTCTGCAATGATGTGGAGAATTTATTTGTCACAGGATAAACCTGAGGATTTTTCACAGACTCTTCAGGAACAAGATGAACTTGTTCAACAAAGAACACAAAAATGAAAATGGTTGGATTGGCGAGCCTTAAACAAAAAAAAAAAAAACCTTGAATCCTCTCTTTATAGGTTTCAGAGGCATATGCCTCTGAGTTGTAATTCAGATATAAATTGCTTAGATTTCATAAAGTGATTATTTATTTATCAAAAAGAGAATTCTTGATAACCAAGAGTGAAGTGACAGAGAATTTTTTTTTTGGGGGGGGGGATGAATAAACGATGATTGTTTTTGTGTTATTCTTCTAGAAATAAAATATCTTGTGAGTTGTGTAATAAGAGCATTCTTTTAGGAGATTTTGATAAAAAAAAAAACACAGATCTATAACTTCTGTCTGCCTTTAGAGAACAGGCCACGGGGATTGCTTAGTTTTCGTAAAGAGTGATTAATTATTTACCAAAAAGGGAATAATTCTTGATAACTGAAAGTGAAATGACAGACATTTTTTTTTTTAATGAATAAGGAAAAAAATAACTACATGAAAACAGAGAAAAAATCTACAACCTTTTTCTGAATAATTCTAAATTCTTTATTTATTATTGCTTCCGTCTATACTTGGATTTGGCTGGATAATCTATAATAATAGTATAATACTAGTCCACAATATCACTTCAGAAAGAATTGAAAAGAACATTTCATTAGGAATCCCTATCTTTTCCTTCCAGAGTCTCACAAAAATTATGTACTTATGAGACGAATCAATGGATAACATGTAGGTGTTATACTTATTTCAATTAAAATCCATTAATTCCTAATCTAAAATGTATAAAAGATTATTATTTACATTGAAAAGATTTCCGGGTAAGATGAGTAATCCAGAGAGGCAATAATACACGGCCAACACTGACCGGTCGGGGAGTGGGAACGGGCAAGGGCCGAATATTCGGTCATTTTCGTCATGTCTCGTCTCCTCGGACCTGAGAGCTCCTGATAATATTTTTTGGCATACCCTGGCATATCGGTTCAGCAAGAAGCATTGGAACCAATCCTGTCTCACTTGCGTAATTTTTGAATTTCGGTGGGCAGAGGCCGCTTAATCAGACCTTGCCTGTTAAAGGGTTAAAAATACACTTTCTGTAATCCCATCTCGATTTCTTCCCTGAAAACCTTGGGGCTGTGATTACCAAACACGGGGAATGTTTCCATCAAGACATTGTGGAAATGAAAACGGGCTACCAGGGCAGTCCAAATATATTGGCAGACCACTGTTGACATCGAAAAGAGATGTTCTTTAGGCAAAATACAGCCGAAAATCTACTTTGAATACATTTTAGGTCAGTAAATGTAATTTCAGCTAAGATATAATAATATTATAATGTAAAGACATGAAAAATGTTTTTCATGTGATTAATCTAAAACTCTGGGTGATGGAAAAGTTCTGTAAAATGATATGAAATCAGCATAAAAAGTCGCTTAAAATTCCCCACTGTTTTCTTTTAACAGACAAAAGTTTAAATTTTGTTTAGCAGTGTAATCATTTGAAATAATTTACTTTTTTTTTTTTCTTTTTTTTTATGGCGCATCGACAAATCTTGGCCATTAGCGCCGAAAAAATGATTTACTATCTATAATTTTGAGGAAGTGAATAAATAAAACTGTTAGAAGTAATTAACGTGTTTTATACATATTATAAAAAATACTAAATATATTTATATGTACATAAATGATAATATATAGTATTATAACAACAGAAACAACTAATAAAATCATATATACAAAAAAACGTTCTGTATTATAATACAAAAATAGAAGAGAAAATTTAAAGGGAAGAAACTTCAATTCAGTAGCTTATTGCCACTAGCCACGAAGCAAAATTATGTTTGACTTGCTCCAAAAAGCAAATCGAGTAGAAAGACAATTTTTTTTTATTAACTTAGTGTGAGAAATAGAAGATAACCGTAAAAAGGGAATAGATGTTTCTTCATAAGCCTGTCTTAATGCGAGTATTAACAACAAAATTTAATTTATACAGCTTATTCATGTTATACAACAAGAGTTAACAATACAATGTCTTACAAATGGGTGATTAATTTAAACAGAGAGAAATCAAATAGGGGCACATTTGGAATCAGATCTCTTCTCTCAAATACAATTTAACAAAACACAAATATATAAGCAACAATAAGATCAAGAAAAACAAATATTACTAAATCAATACAGAATAAAGAAATAACCGTTTAACAATAAGAAATTTGTTTGCCACTTAATAAGTGAAATTATAAGAATATTCTTAAGGATTTTCTAAACATCAAGAGTCCATACTTCAGTTTCTGTAATTCTCTTAGCATAATATAAAATTTATTTTCAACTTTAAATCTGTTATTCGAGAGCATAAAGTAATATTAAATTTAACGACTGCTAAGAACAAATATACAATTTCATTGAAGGTCTAGGCTTTTATAATAAGGCACTTAATTCCTAAAACAAAGCTGAAGCTAACTTTCAACAAGGAACATAACATTCTCTAATTCAATTTCTTATTTTAATTATAACGCAAGGAATGGCTGCATATGCTTAATAGTTAGCAGTAAATAAATCATAAATAGAATAAGAATAATTTCTTTCTATATACAAAACTAAATAAATCTGTTAAAATTATTTACTATCCAGTCGGTTCAATTTCATAATAAATACAAACCTACGGATAAAGAATAAAAATATACGTAATATCACTGAGAATCGCTGCAGAGATCAACAACATCAGCGGGTTTTGCTTCGTTTGCTCCGTCGGTCAATGGAAGCTCTTTAGTTTTATCTACGCTCGTGGAGAGTGTTATCAAATGGGCTCGTTTCTTCAAGACAGGATCAACTGGCCGAGGTGTACCAAAGTTTTTCACTCCGCTTTCATTCATCTTGCTAGGTGTATAATCTAGTATTAAAAATAAAAACAATAAATTAATAACAAAATAATTGCACGCATGTTATATAAGAACTTTGCATTTCACAAAAATTAGCACAAAAACAGAAGAGAAATTAGCCAGTACAAAGAAACACGTCAATTCCCTCACAAGTTTTATTTTGGCGATATGCATTTTAGCAGCTCTTGCTACCATCTTCAGAGCTGTTTTGAGTTTTTTTTTGTTTCTCTGAAGTTAGGTACATACAGTTTTGATGATTGATAAAGGGATATTTACCATGTCTTTCATAGTCAAAACTGAAAAACACAGATTTTTGAGTTGTGTTACTTTAGAAATACTTGTACGATATATTTTGACAAAATTTCGTCTTAAAAGTTCTAAGTGATTTAAGTTCTAGAAAACTAATCTTTAAACGTTTGTTTTAGACAGAGAATGTTTGTAAAAAATATAATGTAATACACTAAACAGTTCTTTAAAAATCATAAATTAAACTTATTCAGAAGATTTTCTTATTTTCTTTTCTAACTATTGTTGAGAATAGTATTGAATCTTGTAATTAACAGTTTATGAAAAGTTTCATTTAAATTAATAAAATAGGGAAGTTACTTGAAACTCTTAATGAACAACCAGCGAGACTACGATAAGAAAGGCACTAGGGATTCAGTCTAAGTAAAACATAGGAATTCCTAAACTATTCACTTCTTAAGGGGAACATACAATAAGCACAGCGCTCAATATTTACACAGCATAACGCTAGAAATTGATTTAATTGAACCTTCAAAAACTTGAAGATTTACCTTAATATATATATATATATATATATATATATATATATATAATCTAAATCACGTGTCTGTTTATCTGTTTGTTCCTTATACAAATCCACACTGTTTGACCAAATTTGGCACATAGATAGATCTTGATCCGGGGAGTGTTGTAGGCTAAGTCAAAAACATCTACCAGCTGTCTGTCTGTACGTTTGTGTACATATCCACACCGTTTGACTGATTTTGACCAAACTGGGCGTACAGCTTGGTCTTGATGCGGGGGGAGGTCATAAACGTTGAGGCCTTATAGTTCAGAGGACACGGGTTCAAAACTGTGAATCCGAAAAGTTACAGATTTGCAATGAGTTGATAAGTACTGCCACTTCTTTGAGACCTCCACTGAGTTGTCCAGGTTTCATAACAAATGAAAAAGGCCAATCAGGTCTCCCAGTTTCATAATTTTATATTTAAATAATTTTAAACAATATTTCGGCCTATACAATCATCAGGAATTTCAAAATCTTAGAACATTAATAACAATTTTTTAAACAAACATATAACCCACTGTATCCTACTTACTTAATATCACAGCTTAAAAAACATATCACAAAAATATCACAATTTTGCTCGTCATTCATTATTACAAACAGGTAAATATGACTGTCCCCAGACAGTAACTGACATGATAACCTCCTGAAACCTCCTCCCATTGTCCACTCTGACTCCCCCCAAGCCATGCTTCTTATTCTTCTCTCTTATAATTAATACCCAATTATCACATATGTGTATCCAAAATTTGAACCCCCCCCCCCCTCATCCTACCCTTTTATTTAAATTTTCTCAATTAATTATTCTTTTTGCTTCGCAAATCTATGGTTTCTGAGTAATATTTCATTAAATTTAGAGTGTTTGTTTTATAATTGACTGCTTTCTCCAGGTTGATAGAAATATGTACTGCTTCTAAAATTTTTCTTTTATTATAATTATTTTCTTTTTGTAGAATTTTTGTTGACTCATAGTCAAAGATATGACCTGTGTCTTGGCTATTTTTCCTTCTTTGTCAGCTTTATTCTGATTATTACAATTTTTAACATCATTTTTGTGCTGGTAAATCCTCTTCTGTAGCCTTTGTTTTGTCATTCCAATGTATGTTTTTGGACAATTAGCACAATTAATGGAATATATTAGGTCAGATTCGATATTTTTGTCTCTCTTGTCTTTAAGGTATGTATAATGCTTGCTAAATACATTAAAAAATCATTGGATTTCCTTAATAATGATAATACTCATGACGTAAAAAACTCCCTTGAAGCCAAAGAAAAATTGCAAAATCTTGGCTGCCTTGACAAAGATCACATCCTAGTTAGTTTTGATGTACAAAATTTATTCACCTCTATACCACTAAACTTGGTTTATTCACCTCTATACCACTAAACTTGGTTTATTCACCTCTATACCACTAAACTTGGTTTATTAAATTACACAGGTCTACAAAAATAATCATTCTGAAATTTGATTTGATGATTTTGGTCAATCTCTATGCTCCTTGGCGTGCTGAAGCCGAACATGAGGTCAGTCCCTCTCTATCACGTAAGGAAATTGTTCAATCTCAAGTAAGGGCAGAGGTACTACCATTAAAAGAAAACAGAATTGGCGAATAAGAGTTTTCATTTATTTCCATGATCTTTTAGTTATTTCAATGTTGTTTACTGTACAAAATACATAAATGTGTAGAAATAACAGCTTCAGAATTAACAGTGGCATATTTAGTTATTATTTTTATGAAAACGTATTTTTTTCTCTTGAAAATTTCTCCGTGTTCGTTTCCGGCTGTAGGACTCTTCAGATGATTCACGCTGCAGCATCCAACAATAGTCAGCCATCATGTTTACGTTCCATTTGCCCTGATACCTACGTTCCATTTCCTGGATGTCCTGATGGAACCTTTCCCCTTGTTCTTCACTTACTTCCCCTAAGTTTTCCGGAAAATAGTCCACATGCGAATGTAAGAAGTGAACCTTCAAACTCATGTTGCAACCTTGTAATTGAAATGCCTTCAACATGCGTTCCACGATACTTCTATAGTTGGGATCCTTCACGTTACCAAGGAACTTCTCAACAACATCTTTAAAAGAATTCCATGCTTCCTTCTCCTTCTCATTCATGGTCTGAGTGAAATGTGGATCTGTGAAAAGTTTCCGAATATCTGGGCCTACAAAGATCCCCTCTTTTAGCTTTGCATCACTTAATCGTGGGAACTTGGAGCATAAGTACTTAAAACATTCACCTTCTTTATTGAGAGACTTTACGAATTGTTTTATCAGCCCTAGCTTTATGTGTAGAGGAGGTAGCAGGATTTTGTCAGAAGGAACCAAACTTCTCCTAATTACATTTTTTTGGCCTGGCGACAGAGCTCCTCGTGATGGCCAGTCTTTGTTGTTCCAATGGGAATTTCTGTCTCGGCTATCCCATAAACATAAAAAACAAGGGAACTTGGTGTACCCTGATTGCTGACCTAAGAGCATAGTAAGTACTTTCAAGTCTCCACATATCAACCAGTTATGCTCATTATAATGAATTCGTTCGAGAACTAATGACAAATTTTCGTATGTTTCTTTTAAATGTACCGAATGGCCAACTGGAACTGAAGCATAAGTATTGCCATTGTGCAACAAAACAGCCTTTAGACTTCGCTTTGATGAGTCTATGAATAGACGCCAATAAATCGGGTCATATTGTATACCAAATTGACCCATCAGACCAAGAATGTCTTTGCAATAAATAAGATTCTCATCCAGAGCAAAGTAAGGAACAAAAACTGCTTCACGGTGTCGATACCATGAAAAAGAAGTGCCTGGCTGTAATAAATTTTTGTTTTTAAGACGGGAGCCAAGTAACTGAGCTGCATCTTTTGGAAGTCCAAGATCTCTCACTAAGTCATCCAACTCCTGTTGAGAAATAAGCTGAGGTTCATCTTCTGAACTGCTTGCTTTGAACTCACTGTATACTTCATCGCTCTCCGACATACAGTCTTCTCTATTAGCTTCCCTATCTAAACTGCCCAAGTCACGAGGGGGCTGAGGAACTGTCAATCCAGGACCGTGTGGTACCGGACGACTAGCAGATTCCACATTAGGGTAGTTAATGAGCTTATGATTTTTGGAATTATAGCCTTGAACATGACAATTACAAAAGTAACAGTCATTAACGTGTTTTTTTTTCTCCCTCCACATCCGAACAGCAAATCCGAAAGATTTTAACTCTCCTTTGTACCATAAGCGAAGTTTTTCTACGCAGCTATGGCATACTTTGTGAGGAGCCCACACTTTATCTTGATCTCCTATTCTCAAGCCAAAATATGCATAATATACATTTTTGACAAAACCTGTTATATTTCGTTGGTATTTCTTAACTGTGTACTCACCACAGATAAAACAGAAGTAGTCTGGACTGGTAACACAACGACGATGAGACATTTTGTCTAAATGCACTTTCAAACCTTAAAATACGTTCTTAATCACTTTGACACAACTAAGAGACCTCAGAGAATGTGTTCACTTCAGTTGATACTACTGAACTGAGAGAATGAACAGAAATTTAGCTCCAAGTTCCTGATCCAACAGGTTCAATCTCGTTTAGCTTCAGACGTTGACATCTGAGACCAAACAAGTACGTTCCTGTCTGAACAGGTCATGCCTAGACATCCTCAGGCCTACAACATCTACTGAGGGAGTCATTGGCTACACCACCTAGTGAAAGATGTCTGTTTATAAAAAGAGAAATCGTTTGGAAAAAAAAAAAACCTACTTCTTACCAAATTTATGTGTATAGCAGGTATATTATGTTCTATGGATTTGAAAAAAAATCTGTACGTGATAGAGAAAAACGGACTTCATTCTCGGCCTCAGCACACCGAGAAACACAGAGATTAGCCAAAATCATCAAATCAAATTTTTGGTTGTAGACCTGTGTTATCAATGGGGAGTGGGAGAAAATTGAACCATACACAAATATTAAAAGCAAAGAAATATATATTGAATTGATTAAATTAATCTGCAGCAATGGGTTTTTCAAATATCGGGAACATTTTTTTAGGATGCTGAATGGCCTTCCGATGGGGAATGTCATATCGGTAGCACTTTCTGGCATAACTATGAAGAGATTAATATCTCACACAATAGACAAAACCAAAATAGACATTAAGTTAATCATGAAATATATTGATGACTTACTAGTGGTAATGAAGGAAAGTGATTTGAAATATTTTTTAGAAGAGCTTAACAAATTCCATTCTAACTTAAAATTCACTTATGAAACAGAGAATAATGGGAAAATCAGGTATTTATATATGGAAATAATGCGTGTGAACAAATCTATTGAAACTAGATGGACAAGGAAGGAAAATAGTTCGGACATGATCCAAAACTATTTATCTTTCCATCCTGAACACCAGAAAAGGAATGTATTGGATAACTTTATGAGAAGGGTTGTTCAGCTAACGGACAATAAGTATTTAAATGATGTTAAAAGAGAAGTGTTCCACATGTTTACCAAAAACCTTTATCCCATACACTTAATTAAAAAGGCTTGGTATAAAAATATAAATATGAAGTGAACACCACCACCTTCATCATCTAATAAAATACACATTTAAATCATACACATATATACAGGGGCTGTCTGAAACTATTGAAAGAACGTTATAAAACTACTAATAAAATTAGCAAGCATTATACATACCTTAAAGAAAAGACTGCCAAAAATATCGAATCTCACCTAATATACTCCATTAATTGTGCTAATTGTCCAAAAACATACATTGGAATGACAAAACAAAGGCTACAGAAGAGGATTTACCAGCACAAAAATGATGTTAAAAATTGCAATCATCAGAATAAAGCTAATAAACAAGGAAAAACAGCAGTAGTGCGGAATATAGTAGCGGTCAATTATAAAACAGACACTCTAAATTTAATGAAATATTACTCAGAAACCATAGATTTGCTAAGCAAAAAGAACAATTAATTAAGAACATTTAAATAAAAGGGTAGGATGAGGGGGGGGGGGTTCAAATTATTGGATACACACTTGTGATAATTGGGTATTAATGCAGAGAACAATAACAAGCATGGCTTGGGGGGAGTCAGACTGGACAATGGGAGGAGGTTTCAGGAGGTTATCATGTCAGTTACAGTCTGGGGAAAGTCATATTTACCTGTTTGTAATAATTAGAGCCCGGAAGTTAGGCATTTATTTTTGGGTGAAATAGGCAGGCAAAAAGGCACTTAAAATACTGAAAATAGGCAGTACTGTAATTAAAATAGGCATTTATTAGGAGTGAAGACAAAGAGGAACCTTACTCATTAATGATGAAAATATATATTTTAAATACTCATTCATTTCTTTATTACCAACTAGGTGTTACCCGGAGTGCCATGCTACACCTACTTTCTGCTTCCATAAAATCAAAAATAAATTAGGAACCCCGTGCATTGTTTCGAACCCGTGACCTCCGAACTGTGAGTCATAAACGATTTTAACATAGCCTATGGCTCTATGGGACGATTTTAACATGGCCTACAAGACTTCCCGGACCTACCAGTATTCCAAGTTTGGTCAAAATGTGTGGATTTGTATAAGGAACAAATGGACAAACAGTCAGACACGTGACTTTTATATATATATATATATATATATATATATAAATAGATAAATAGATTTATCACAGAATTATTGTACTTAATCTCAAGGGAATTACTTCCCTTATTACAAGCAACAACAAGATGCTTTTTCAAAGTATCAACGGTTATAGACCTTCTCAGAAAAAATGTTTTTCATCATGGCAAAACTTCCTCTGCATTATCTTATCATTTCGAAATCCGGAATACCAGGTAATTTACACCATGGTCACAGCAAAACGGCTGTGAGGAAGGAGATGTGACTTATTTCTCTCATCCTCACTCTTTCCTGATATTCATTGCTTGTGCATTCCTTCTACTAAGGAAGGTTCTGTTATTTACAGAGGTTAAATCCATGGGTTGGGAAAATAAGCTTTCGAATAGATATTTGTGACGGCAATTTGTAATTTAATGTGTCCAACCTTTTTTGTCTTTGGTGAACGGAAATTCAATATGTGCTTTTTGAAATGCTTAAATCGCAAAAAAAATTGCATAACAAGCAAAAAAGGCAAAATAAAAATTGTCGCTACACTTCCTAAATGCAGGAAAACATATTTATTTCTATTTGATTCTTCAATATATCCATTCAGATAAAAAAGGCATTTTGCCTAACTTCCGGGCTCTAGTAATAATGAATGACGAGCAAAATTGTGATATTTTTGTGATATGTTTTTTAAGCTGTGATATTAAGTAAGTAGGATACAGTGGGTTATATGTTTGTTTAAAAAACTGTTATTAATGTTCTAAGATTTTGAAATTATATTTCCAGATATTTCCTGATGATGGCATAGGCCAAAATATTGTTTAAAATTATTTAAATATAAAATTATGAAACTGGGAGACCTGATTGGCCTTTTTCATTTGTTATGAAACCTGGATGTTACAGATTTGCGTTATTATATGTATTTTAGTATTAGATATAATCAGGGCCCCTAGGGGGGGGGGGGGAAGCAGCTCGAACCTCAAAGATCTATTGTGCCCATTTTAGTATTCCTTATTTGGTTTCTAATTTTTATTTTTTTTTTTATTTTCTAGATTTAGAAAGTAGATGTAGCATGGCACATCGAGTAACAGCTAGTAGGAAATAATACTTCCCTGTAGTATCTACTAGCTGATTCTCGAGGGCATTGCAGTCCAATCACCGGAACATGGTCCTTATAAAACTGAATAAATATGCAAATACGAATATCCATCATCATGTCTGCATGTATCATGGAATCATTGCAACAGACAGTGCGGAGAAATCAAACAGAAAATGAACAAGAGGAATCGAGCAGGGGCGCTACTTTTCCAATATAACACAATATTCCAACTCAGGAAGCCACAATTTAAATTCTGAATTTCATTTATAATTATAAATATGATTTCCGGTCACATGAGCAGTGAGTCACGTCCATTGTACTTTTGCATCACAAATCAGGCGGCAACGTTCTACAGACTCCCAGTGCTCCTTCCAGAAATTTATTATTATTTACATAAATAATTAGAATGAAAACTTACCAAATGATGATGCTGGCAAAGTAATGAAAGGAACTTTCTTCTTGATAGGTGGCGTTTGAACTCCTTTCAAGAAATTCATTAATGGGTTATCTTTAGCTTTCTCTCTGGAAAAAAATAAAACAGATAATTATAAATGTTCGAAACAGTCTTCCTTCTTATTCATTTAAAATTAAAATAATAGCTTGGAATGTACAAGAGTTGTCATTTAAATACAAATTTATTATAAGCGCCACACAGTACTTGCCCCGAGCACAAAACTGTGGTGTGTATAGTAAAATTTTATCTCCTTGTATCATTGTAAGGCTCAGGACCGAGGTCATCGATAAACACTAGCCCACCTAGCCTTTAATGGGTACTGGTAAAGGATAACTCAGGCGGCTAGAGCTGTAGACAGTACTGACCAGACTATCTTCCTAACATGCTTTAGATTAAGAATCCGACACCTGTACTGTATCTGTGCATGGGAGTACGATATGGTTCTACTATGTAGTTAGTAGTTTGGAAGATACTCGCTAGAGTCACATCTAAAACAAGTCGACTGAAATTGATATATTTAGAAAAGATACTAATATTTAGGTATTGTGCATAATTAGGTGTTATGTATATATAACTATCAAAATAAAGTGATGTTATTAACAAAGTTGCATATTTAACTATTCAAAGCTCGCCTGAATGTATGAAAAACTGTCCTTTATTATTTTCCGAGGCGCCTCAAACACCTGTCTAGTTATTTGGTTTAAAAAGCTTCCACAAATCATTTTGTAATTAATATCAATTTATTCTGATAGTTAAGTTTAACATAAATAACTCTTGTTCTAGTACCTTTTCAAAGTATATTGACCTTAGAACTCTCCAAACTACTTCAACTACATGCAGGTATTGTATTAGCGAATAATTATTCGCTAATAACGGCAAAACAACAATCATTAAATCTGAAATATTGATTAACAGCATGTTCCATGTTTTTCAATTTTAGCTGAAATTCTCCAAATGGTGGAGGTTTTTTTAAACAAGAATTAAATACAAGGATTTAAATTTCCAAATGAATATTAATAGAAAGTAAATAATTTGAATAGAATCATTAGAATACTCATTTTTACAACTGAACGAAGCAAACATAATCAATACCCCAAGTTTTTTCTTCTCATTTTTTATAAAGCAATTGTGCCTTATCTATCAAGGAATTTCTTAACTAAACTTCTTTTTTGGAGAATTACAAAGGCTTCTAAAAAACCATTGAAACTAAAAATCTAGCTATAACTTACAGAAGCGGAGTCGATGGAGGAGCTGGAGGCGGAGTTGGAATAGTCACTGCAAGGGGCTTTAGCCCAACTTCTTCACAAAGGGCTGAGTTAACTGCCCTAAAATAAAAAATAAAAAAACATTAAAATTTATAATAATTTATTTCTATGACCTTAATGAATTTATCATTTCAATAGATAATTCTCTTTTTATATCTCCTTGTGTTTATTTATTTCATTTTCACTTTATGAAGAAAGTAAATGATAATGTAATATAAAATCCATAACTTACGTTGCTTCAAAAATACATAAACACATATTTCTCCAAAAGCACAGGAGTAGTAATAGCACAGGAGTAGTAATAGCACAAGAGTAGTAATAGCACAGGAGTAGTAATAGCACAGGAGTAGTAATAGTTGCCTTTGTAGATAAAACAACCCTTGAATTGTGGACAGTATAATGTTACAGCATTCTAATAGCACAGGAGTAGTAATAGTTGCCTTTGTAGATAAAACAACCCTTGAATTGTGGACAGTATAATGTTACAGCATTCTAATAGCACAGGAGTAGTAATAGTTGCCTTTGTAGATAAAACAACCCTTGAATTGTGGACAATATAATGTTACAGCATTCTAATAGCACAGGAGTAGTAATAGCACAGGAGTAGTAATAGTTGCCTTTGTAGATAAAACAACCCTTGAATTGTGGACAATATAATGTTACAGCATTCTAATAGCACAGGAGTAGTAATAGTTGCCTTTGTAGATAAAACAACCCTTGAATTGTGGACAATATAATGTTACAGCATTCTAATAGCACAGGAGTAGTAATAGTTGCCTTTGTAGATAAAACAACCCTTGAATTGTGGACAATATAATGTTACAGCATTCTAATAGCACAGGAGTAGTAATAGTTGCCTTTGTAGATAAAACAACCCTTGAATTGTGGACAATATAATGTTACAGCATTCTAATAGCACAGGAGTAGTAATAGTTGCCTTTGTAGATAAAACAACCCTTGAATTGTGGACAGTATAATGTTACAGCATTCTAATAGCACAGGAGTAGTAATAGTTGCCTTTGTAGATAAAACAACCCTTGAATTGTGGACAATATAATGTTACAGCATTCTAATAGCACAGGAGTAGTAATAGTTGCCTTTGTAGATAAAACAACCCTTGAATTGTGGACAGTATAATGTTACAGCATTCTAATAGCAAAAACAAATGAAAGAAAAGGAGCTAACCTTAAGATAAAGAACTGAAATAGAATAAAGTAAGAAGTTATTATTGAAGCGGAAGCAGGAGACCAAAAATTTATACAAGATTTTTCTTTAATTCATCAATTCCTATCAACATTTTACATTCAGAATACAACAAAAATTCTAACATTTCAAAAAAAAATTTAATTTTGGAAGCAAGAATTTAAAATGAAATAATTTGCTGTATTTGAAAATAGGATGGATACGTCCTATAGGTTAGGGGGACTCCATTCCTACCCCCTTCTGTTCACTTGTTTTAGTGATTGTAAGATGCTTCCAGATATACCGATATCCTCATTTCTATCCAGGTGTTCCTGCATCGGAGAGAAAACCTTCTTCCACGACCTTCAATGCAATGCTTAGTCATTACACTAAAAAAGAGGGGCAGCAACGAGGAGTCTGAAGCCTAACCCCAGCAACGCGCAGAGATTCCAATTTTAGGATCTCTAATGACTAATGATTTTTGTCTAAAGGTTACAATAACAGAGGCTTTAGTTCTCAATTATCTTTTAATTGCTAGTGTTGATTTTATTGTTTACGAATAAATCTTCTTCAAATATATAATTTTCAATTTCATAAAATCTTCTTTGTATATTAATTGAAATTATGTATTGTGCAAGTATATTAAAGTCCGTCAAGCAGGAGCTGCATAAGTAAGCACTTTCCTCAGAATTTGGGTAGTGTAGACTGCTTTCCAGAACAATTTGCTTAAAATATCCAGCATAAATAAAAAAAAAAACATGAATAGTTCTCTTTTAATTTTGTAATGAGTAACTGTTCAATTATTAATTTTGTAATTATTTTGCTTCCAGAGTTATGTTTACACATGGTACCTACTACACTACTTAATAAATACAACAAAAGTTTGTTGTATATGAAGTCATATTTTCGTCTTTTGATCTGACGCAGGAACAGGATACAGTCCCTCTAGTGGTAGAAAGCGCTCCTTGCGGCGGCCTTGCGAACCTACGTCTGGCGAGCTAATATATTACAAAGTAAACCCCCCTTTCCGAT
Organism: Gonocerus acuteangulatus; assembly: GCA_946811695.1. Classification (NCBI taxonomy): domain Eukaryota; kingdom Metazoa; phylum Arthropoda; class Insecta; order Hemiptera; family Coreidae; genus Gonocerus; species Gonocerus acuteangulatus. Next base: position 119,923,262 of record OX328125.1, read on the forward strand.
TGACCGATTTAGCTCAATTTTACAACACTTCTTTCTCATGAGTTACCCACGACCTATACCGCGTTTCGTTACAATACAGCAGAAACCGGAAATACCCCCTCCTCCTAATGAACCGATTTAGTTTATTTTTACAACACATTTTTACCTGTAGATTACCACTACGAATACCGAGTTTTGTCGAAATATAACAAAAATTACGGCTGGTATTGGTATTGTGGGTCCTAAGTAAACCCCCCCTCCTAATGAACCGATTTAGTTTATTTTTACATCACACTTTTCTCTCTAGATTACCTCTATGAATACCAAGTTTTGTTGAAATATAACATATATTACGGCTTGCATGGTCAAATTAGTGTTTTGGGTTCGGGGTAAACCCCCCCCCCCTTTCGGTGGACCGATTTTGGTGGTTAACGAACTTGTTCAATCGTTTGCTAATTGAATGCTATATACCAAGTTTCGCAACGAAAAAACAAAAACTCTGGCCGCTATCGTGTTAACAGACATATATACATATATATATATATATATATATATATATATATATATATATATATATATATATAAATTTTAACTGGGGTCATTTTCGGTGTCTACTAGGTAGGATCAATAAAGATTTGAAGAAATTTTTCAAAAATTCCGTCATGAGTGCAACCTCAATAGCTACTTTCCTTCAGAGGAAAGTGCTAATATCTATCAAAAACAAATGTAAAAGATTTTGGCAATAAATGAAAGTAAAAGTAGAATTACCTTGTACATGGCCTACCATCCAGAAATTCGTTTAATAATCTTTCTAAACTTCTATTATTACATTAGTGTATTTCTTATTCATTTTTGACTGGTATAACGGTGTATGCCATTTTAAGGTTACTGATAAAATGAAGTATTCTTGCCCATACTATATATACTATACTGCTTGCTTACCAAGTTGGTTTTCCTGTCGAGTAGTCGTACGTCTTTGAAGCAATATCCTTTATTTTAAGAGTAACAGCTCTCTTCGACACATGTTCTGAAGGATGTTCTTTTTCAATAAGTAAGAGGAACTCTTTTACTAAAGCTAGCATAGGTAAGTTGCTCCCATGAACGAATTTTGCCAGGATTGGGAGAACTAAAAATTGTAAAATATTCAAAATAAATAATATTGTCAAAAATCATATTAGGAAAAAAAATAATTTGTTAACTAACTGAAAACAATAAATCATCATGAATCTAAAGAGTAAGAAAAGAGCCTACCAGTTTGTGGGAAGGTTTTCTTCGTCTGAGCAGTAGTGCTGGGACTGTCGTCGACAACTGGCCCAGTTACGTCAATACTTCCATCATCTTCGCACCATATTGCTCTGTAGCTCATGAGGCCTTCATAAAGGCTTCCTGAGTTAACAAAACAAACAACACAATTAAGCCAATAAATAGGAGAGAAATACATATAAAAATCAGCTATCAAACACGACCATCCAAAGGTCAAATGGCAAGATATATTTGGAAAAATCTAAACAGCTAAAAGGAATGAAATGTGTTTGTTTCATTTACATTTATAAGAAGCATTTATAGAGCACAGGGTTTTCGTCTGATTAATAATCAAATTTATATTAAAAATTATGCTACAAATGTGAATGCCCGATTTTTTTGTACACCATTTTTATTACTTACAGACTTAACACTTTTGCTACGGGTGTCCCTTCGGGAGGACACTCCTCCATTACTTTTCCCTTTAGATTCAAAAGGCTCTTAAATGGAGGGGATTCACTTTTAAAGCTCCAGGTAAAGACAGTTGCCTTTAGTATTGTTTGGGCTTTCCAACAGTGTTTTTCGTTTTCAAATCGGCTGTTTGGAAGATTTTTTATGAGAAAAAAATTTCTACATGAAAAATTCAAACAAAAAATGCACCCGATACTGAGCTATTCACAAACAATGACAGCTCCAGCGAATGTGTTAATACATGGAGCTTTTTAAGGATAAAAAAAATTGTTTGAGATAAAAACAATATTTGTATTATGATTCACAAGATTACTCGTGTTAATTGGGTCTTCAAAGAAGACTCCCCTTGTATACTTAATAATTATTAATAGGAACTAAAGTAAAAATATTACAGGCGGTTGCATTAAATATCTGTACAAATTTCAGTGCTCAAGTTAACTCATTCATAGAAAAATCTACACATCATGTGTATGAGAGATTTGCTGTGGCACAGGCATTAAACCTACGTAGCTTTGTAAGGCAAAAAGAAAAAAACAAGATTGTGGTTCATGAGAGTAACCGAGTTAGCTTGGGCTTAAATCAATCAAGTATTTCACAATCCATCAAAAACCCACAATCTAGCAACAATTAATACAAAACTCTAGTCTAGGTAATAATAGTTAAAGTAAAAGTGAAGTAAATACGTGTATGGGCATTGGCATTAAATGGCACTCGAGTTTATGGTGAAATCGAAAGAGCATATATACCCAAGATATCTGGGGCGTGGTCGTTAAGTAGGGATTGGAGTCTTTAAGTTAGGATTTGGGTTTTGGAGAGGGAGATGTCCTTGCCAGCATCCAACTCAGCATATATACCCAAGATATGTGGGGCGTGGTCCTTAAGTAGGGATTGGAGTCTTTAAGTTAGGATTAGGGTTTTGGAGAGGGAGATGTCCTTGGCAGCATATATACCCAAGATATCTGGGGCGTGGTCGTTAAGTAGGGATTGGAGTCTTTAAGTTAGGATTAGGGTTTTGGAGAGGGAGATGTCCTTGGCAGCATATATACCAAAGATATCTGGGGCGTGGTCGTTAAGTAGGGATTGGAGTCTTTAAGTTAGGATTTGGGTTTTGGAGAGGGAGATGTCCTTGGCAGCATATATACCCATGATATCTGGGGCGTGGTCCTTAAGTAGGGATTGGAGTCTTTAAGTTAGGATTAGGGTTTTGGAGAGGGAGATGTCCTTGGCAGCATATATACCCATGATATCTGGGGCGTGGTAGTTAAGTAGAGATTGGAGTCTTTAAGTTAGGATTAGGGTTTTGGAGAGGGAGATGTCCTTGGCAGCATATATACCCAAGATATGTGGGGCGTGGTCCTTAAGTAGGGATTGGAGTCTTTAAGTTAGGATTAGGGTTTTGGAGAGGGAGATGTCCTTGGCAGCATATATACCCAAGATATCTGGGGCGTGGTCGTTAAGTAGGGATTGGAGTCTTTAAGTTAGGATTAGGGTTTTGGAGAGGGAGATGTCCTTGGCAGCATATATACCCAAGATATCTGGGGCGTGGTCGTTAAGTAGGGATTGGAGTCTTTAAGTTAGGATTTGGGTTTTGGAGAGAGAGATATCCTTGGCAGCATATATACCCATGATATCTGGGGCGTGGTCCTTAAGTAGGGATTGGAGTCTTTAAGTTAGGATTAGTTGTTTTGGAGAGGGAGATGTCCTTGGCAGCATATATACCCATGATATCTGGGGCGTGGTCGTTAAGTAGGGATTGGAGTCTTTAAGTTAGGATTAGGGTTATGGAGAGGGAGATGTCCTTGGCAGCATATATACCCAAGATATCTGGGGCGTGGTCCTTAAGTAGGGATTGGAGTCTTTAAGTTAGGATTTGGGTTTTGGAGAGGGAGATGTCCTTGGCAGCATATATACCCAAGATATCTGGGGCGTGGTCCTTAAGTAGGGATTGGAGTCTTTAAGTTAGGATTTGGGTTTTGAGAGGGAGATGTCCTTGGCAGCATATATACCCAAGATATCTGGGGCGTGGTCCTTAAGTAGGGATTGGAGTCTTTAAGTTAGGATTAGGGTTTTGGAGAGGGAGATGTCCTTGCCAGCATCCAACTCAGCATATATACCCAAGATATGTGGGGCGTGGTCCTTAAGTAGGGATTGGAGTCTTTAAGTTAGGATTTGGGTTTTGGAGAGGGAGATGTCCTTGGCAGCATATATACCCATGATATCTGGGGCGTGGTCGTTAAGTAGGGATTGGAGTCTTTAAGTTAGGATTAGGGTTTTGGAGAGGGAGATGTCCTTGGCAGCATATATACCCAAGATATGTGGGGCGTGGTCGTTAAGTAGGGATTGGAGTCTTTAAGTTAGGATTAGGGTTTTGGAGAGGGAGATGTCCTTGGCAGCATATATACCCAAGATATGTGGGGCGTGGTCCTTAAGTAGGGATTGGAGTCTTTAAGTTAGGATTTGGGTTTTGGAGAGGGAGATGTCCTTGGCAGCATATATACCCATGATATCTGGGGCGTGGTCCTTAAGTAGGGATTGGAGTCTTTAAGTTAGGATTAGGGTTTTGGAGAGGGAGATGTCCTTGGCAGCATATATACCCATGATATCTGGGGCGTGGTCGTTAAGTAGGGATTGGAGTCTTTAAGTTAGGATTAGGGTTTTGGAGAGGGAGATGTCCTTGGCAGCATATATACCCAAGATATGTGGGGCGTGGTCCTTAAGTAGGGATTGGAGTCTTTAAGTTAGGATTTGGGTTTTGGAGAGGGAGATGTCCTTGGCAGCATATATACCCAAGATATGTGGGGCGTGGTCCTTAAGTAGGGATTGGAGTCTTTAAGTTAGGATTAGGGTTTTGGAGAGGGAGATGTCCTTGGCAGCATATATACCCAAGATATCTGGGGCGTGGTCGTTAAGTAGGGATTGGAGTCTTTAAGTTAGGATTAGGGTTTTGGAGAGGGAGATGTCCTTGGCAGCATATATACCCAAGATATCTGGGGCGTGGTCGTTAAGTAGGGATTGGAGTCTTTAAGTTAGGATTTGGGTTTTGGAGAGGGAGATGTCCTTGGCAGCATATATACCCATGATATCTGGGGCGTGGTCCTTAAGTAGGGATTGGAGTCTTTAAGTTAGGATTAGTTGTTTTGGAGAGGGAGATGTCCTTGGCAGCATATATACCCATGATATCTGGGGCGTGGTCGTTAAGTAGGGATTGGAGTCTTTAAGTTAGGATTAGGGTTTTGGAGAGGGAGATGTCCTTGGCAGCATATATACCCAAGATATGTGGGGCGTGGTCCTTAAGTAGGGATTGGAGTCTTTAAGTTAGGATTTGGGTTTTGGAGAGGGAGATGTCCTTGGCAGCATATATACCCAAGATATCTAGGGCGTGGTCCTTAAGTAGGGATTGGAGTCTTTAAGTTAGGATTTGGGTTTTGGAGAGGGAGATGTCCTTGGCAGCATATATACCCAAGATATCTGGGGCGTGGTCCTTAAGTAGGGATTGGAGTCTTTAAGTTAGGATTAGTTGTTTTGGAGAGGGAGATGTCCTTGGCAGCATATATACCCATGATATCTGGGGCGTGGTCGTTAAGTAGGGATTGGAGTCTTTAAGTTAGGATTAGGGTTATGGAGAGGGAGATGTCCTTGGCAGCATATATACCCAAGATATCTGGGGCGTGGTCCTTAAGTAGGGATTGGAGTCTTTAAGTTAGGATTTGGGTTTTGGAGAGGGAGATGTCCTTGGCAGCATATATACCCAAGATATCTGGGGCGTGGTCCTTAAGTAGGGATTGGAGTCTTTAAGTTAGGATTTGGGTTTTGAGAGGGAGATGTCCTTGGCAGCATATATACCCAAGATATCTGGGGCGTGGTCCTTAAGTAGGGATTGGAGTCTTTAAGTTAGGATTAGGGTTTTGGAGAGGGAGATGTCCTTGCCAGCATCCAACTCAGCATATATACCCAAGATATGTGGGGCGTGGTCCTTAAGTAGGGATTGGAGTCTTTAAGTTAGGATTTGGGTTTTGGAGAGGGAGATGTCCTTGGCAGCATATATACCCATGATATCTGGGGCGTGGTCGTTAAGTAGGGATTGGAGTCTTTAAGTTAGGATTAGGGTTTTGGAGAGGGAGATGTCCTTGGCAGCATATATACCCAAGATATGTGGGGCGTGGTCGTTAAGTAGGGATTGGAGTCTTTAAGTTAGGATTAGGGTTTTGGAGAGGGAGATGTCCTTGGCAGCATATATACCCAAGATATGTGGGGCGTGGTCCTTAAGTAGGGATTGGAGTCTTTAAGTTAGGATTTGGGTTTTGGAGAGGGAGATGTCCTTGGCAGCATATATACCCATGATATCTGGGGCGTGGTCCTTAAGTAGGGATTGGAGTCTTTAAGTTAGGATTAGGGTTTTGGAGAGGGAGATGTCCTTGGCAGCATATATACCCATGATATCTGGGGCGTGGTCGTTAAGTAGGGATTGGAGTCTTTAAGTTAGGATTAGGGTTTTGGAGAGGGAGATGTCCTTGGCAGCATATATACCCAAGATATGTGGGGCGTGGTCCTTAAGTAGGGATTGGAGTCTTTAAGTTAGGATTTGGGTTTTGGAGAGGGAGATGTCCTTGGCAGCATATATACCCAAGATATGTGGGGCGTGGTCGTTAAGTAGGGATTGGAGTCTTTAAGTTAGGATTAGGGTTTTGGAGAGGGAGATGTCCTTGGCAGCATATATACCCAAGATATCTGGGGCGTGGTCGTTAAGTAGGGATTGGAGTCTTTAAGTTAGGATTTGGGTTTTGGAGAGGGAGATGTCCTTGGCAGCATATATACCCATGATATCTGGGGCGTGGTCCTTAAGTAGGGATTGGAGTCTTTAAGTTAGGATTAGTTGTTTTGGAGAGGGAGATGTCCTTGGCAGCATATATACCCATGATATCTGGGGCGTGGTCGTTAAGTAGGGATTGGAGTCTTTAAGTTAGGATTAGGGTTTTGGAGAGGGAGATGTCCTTGGCAGCATATATACCCAAGATATGTGGGGCGTGGTCCTTAAGTAGGGATTGGAGTCTTTAAGTTAGGATTTGGGTTTTGGAGAGGGAGATGTCCTTGGCAGCATATATACCCAAGATATCTAGGGCGTGGTCCTTAAGTAGGGATTGGAGTCTTTAAGTTAGGATTTGGGTTTTGGAGAGGGAGATGTCCTTGGCAGCATATATACCCAAGATATCTGGGGCGTGGTCCTTAAGTAGGGATTGGAGTCTTTAAGTTAGGATTAGGGTTTTGGAGAGGGAGATGTCCTTGCCAGCATCCAACTCAGCATATATACCCAAGATATGTGGGGCGTGGTCCTTAAGTAGGGATTGGAGTCTTTAAGTTAGGATTTGGGTTTTGGAGAGGGAGATGTCCTTGGCAGCATATATACCCATGATATCTGGGGCGTGGTCGTTAAGTAGGGATTGGAGTCTTTAAGTTAGGATTAGGGTTTTGGAGAGGGAGATGTCCTTGGCAGCATATATACCCAAGATATGTGGGGCGTGGTCGTTAAGTAGGGATTGGAGTCTTTAAGTTAGGATTAGGGTTTTGGAGAGGGAGATGTCCTTGGCAGCATATATACCCAAGATATGTGGGGCGTGGTCCTTAAGTAGGGATTGGAGTCTTTAAGTTAGGATTTGGGTTTTGGAGAGGGAGATGTCCTTGGCAGCATATATACCCATGATATCTGGGGCGTGGTCGTTAAGTAGGGATTGGAGTCTTTAAGTTAGGATTAGGGTTTTGGAGAGGGAGATGTCCTTGGCAGCATATATACCCATGATATCTGGGGCGTGGTCGTTAAGTAGGGATTGGAGTCTTTAAGTTAGGATTTGGGTTTTGGAGAGGGAGATGTCCTTGGCAGCATATATACCCATGATATCTGGGGCGTGGTCGTTAAGTAGGGATTGGAGTCTTTAAGTTAGGATTTGGGTTTTGGAGAGGGAGATGTCCTTGGCACCATATATACCCATGATATCTGGGGCGTGGTCCTTAAGTAGGGATTGGAGTCTTTAAGTTAGGATTAGGGTTTTGGAGAGGGAGATGTCCTTGGCAGCATATATACCCAAGATATCTGGGGCGTGGTCCTTAAGTAGGGATTGGAGTCTTTAAGTTAGGATTTGGGTTTTGGAGAGGGAGATGTCCTTGGCAGCATATATACCCATGATATCTGGGGCGTGGTCCTTAAGTAGGGATTGGAGTCTTTAAGTTAGGATTTGGGTTTTGGAGAGGGAGATGTCCTTGGCAGCATATATACACCCAAGATATCTGGGGCGTGGTCCTTAAGTAGGGATTGGAGTCTTTAAGTTAGGATTTGAGTTTTGGAGAGGGAGATGTCCTTGGCAGCATATATACCCAAGATATCTGGGGCGTGGTCCTTAAGTAGGGATTGGAGTCGTTAAGTTAGGATTTGGGTTTTGGAGAGGGAGATGTCCTTGGCAGCATATATACCCAAGATATCTGGGGCGTGGTCCTTAAGTAGGGATTGGAGTCTTTAAGTTAGGATTTGGGTTTTGGAGAGGGAGATGTCCTTGGCAGCATATATACCCAAGATATCTGGGGCGTGGTCCTTAAGTAGGGATTGGAGTCTTTAAGTTAGGATTTGGGTTTTGGAGAGGGAGATGTCCTTGGCAGCATCCTTAAGTAGGGATTGGAGAGAGGGAGATGTCCTTGGCAGCATCCTTAAGTAGGGATTGGAGAGAGGGAGATGTCCTTGGCAGCATCCTTAAGTAGGGATTGGAGAGAGGGAGATGTCCTTGGCAGCATCCTTAAGTAGGGATTGGAGAGAGGGAGATGTCCTTGGCAGCATCCTTAAGTAGGGATTGGAGAGAGGGAGATGTCCTTGGCAGCATCCTTAAGTAGGGATTGGAGAGAGGGAGATGTCCTTGGCAGCATCCTTAAGTAGGGATTGGAGAGAGGGAGATGTCCTTGGCAGCATCCTTAAGTAGGGATTGGAGAGAGGGAGATGTCCTTGGCAGCATCCTTAAGTAGGGATTGGAGAGAGGGAGATGTCCTTGGCAGCATCCTTAAGTAGGGATTGGAGAGAGGGAGATGTCCTTGGCAGCATCCTGAAGTAGGGATTGGAGAGAGGGAGATGTCCTTGGCAGCATCCTGAAGTAGGGATTGGAGAGAGGGAGATGTCCTTGGCAGCATCCAACTCAGCTTCGTCTGAATTTTCTAAACATTAAGTATTCGTCGGCGCTAATAGCCAAATAGTTGATGTCCCGTTGAACACAAACAAAAAAATTAAGCATTTGTTTGATGATTTCTCTTCATCATAAAACCTGTGTTTTTCTCAGCCAAAGTTCCCACAAATAAACACTTTTTGATAACATTTTTGAATTGTTACGAAAGCTTTTAGACCAATAAAAAACCTAATATATAAAAAATTTACAAGTAATAGATAATAAGTAATCCCTAATTACCAGAGCTGACTTCAGTTGTCCCGTTACTTATCCAAACACAACCTAACAGGCGTGGTTTCAGTCTTTCAGTTTTCGTTTTCATTTCTTCATCAAATTCTTGTTTCAATAGTGTCATCCTTAGTTTCTGGTTTTCTGGCTCCTGATATATGTGAAAAATAAATTATATAATACAAAAAGTTTGAAGCGGATGAGCTGTATAAACTAAACAATATCCTCAACATTATACAACATTCCAAACCAATCTGCTTAAACTAAACAATACCAATATACCAATAACAAATATAAACTGTTTTTTTAACCAAAAGCCTTAAGAATCTAAACAATTTTTTTCTAGTAAATACATATATAGGTTGTTTAAAATAACCAATATAAATAAATTTTAAAAAATGAATAGTTTTCCTCTTTTATATTTGAGCTGAGCCAATTATTAATTTCCTTCCGGAGTGTTGTGTAAGCAAAGTACTACACTACTTAACAAATACAAAAATACTTCTCATTTTTGTTTATGGATTTAGATGAATAATAAAAGTGTCCACAAGTAAAAAAAAAAAAAAAAAAAAAAAAAAATACATCCAAAATCATAACAACAGAGAAACAGGATTTTTTTTTTTTTTTTTTAGAGTATAACTCCCTCTTCTAATGGGCCGATTTTTTTTAACTCATATTCTTAATATACCTTTTCCATTTGCTCTAAATATTATACAGTTAGCTGTATTACTGAATGCATGCATATATGTGCATATATGTATATATATGTATATATATATATATATATATATATATATATATATATATATAGCAAATCAGAGTTAACTCAGATCAGATATTGACTCCAACAATAAAATTTCACAAATTAGTCCCAAGAAAAATAAAATGTTTATAAAAGTATTTTGTTCTAAATGTACACATACATTATCTTCAACATCTTCATCAGGTTGTACTTCTTCATCGCTCAAATAGCCATGAGGAACGAAGGTATTATCTAGAACGTAACCATTTTCCGCTACCGTTTCCTCTTCATCGCTTTGGTCACCATCGGAATCAGCACCTTCTTCTTTTTCAATATCTTCTCCTTCGCCTTCATCCTCCCATTCAGAGTCAGAATCCACTTCGTAATCAAACACGACCTACAATCATTTCAGTATTTTAAGTAATTCGTCAACATTTTACTATTTTATTAAACAAATAAATTAGCGATATTGGTTACTAAGAGTAAGTTGAAACGATGTTTTTGTATTACCTTGTCCTGCCCGAGAGGTTTGCGAGGCCCGACTTCCTTACTCTTCTTTCTCCATGTTCCCCAGTATGGAGGGCGACGGTTATCATGGAACTGTAACAATTTCGCTCTCGTCTTCTTCTTTGTTTCCTTTACTTCATGTGTGTTAGTCAAATCAACACAATCGCCATTTTCAGTCGATTCTAAAAATAAAAGAGACTCCATACTACATGTACCAAGGTGGGGGATTCACACCACAAAAATAAACAAGAACATATTTTTAGAATTGATTTATTTAAATTTTAATGTCCAAATACATAAAACACCTTTTTGAAACAGGTTATCTACAGGTTTCCAGCCGTATTAGCGATAGGGATTTTAACACACTTAATTTCATTTTGCCAATTTAAATGGCATTTTTCTGTCTTAATTATCAATCAGAAACACATGCAGCAAAGTTGTGGATTAAAAAAACTATATGAAAGTTTTTCAAACTTGTTAAAAATCACTGAGGGATAAATAAAACGTTGGCATCTTGAGGAAAATAAATGACTTTGAACTAAGTGGTTAAAACTTTGAAAGTGTTAGTTTTGTTGTTTTGAAGGGGTTTTTGCCTCTGTTTATCTCACTTTTTAATTGGCTGTTTTTTGTTTTGAAGGGGTTTTTGCCTCTGTTTATCTCACTTTTTAATTGGCTGTTTTTTGTTTTGAAGGGTTTTTGCCTCTGTTTATCTCACTTTTTAATTGGCTGTTTTTTGTTTTGAAGGGGTTTTTGCCTCTGTTTATCTCACTTTTTAATTGGCTGTTTTTTGTTTTGAAGGGGTTTTTGCCTCTGTTTATCTCACTTTTTAATTGGCTGTTTTTTGTTTTGAAGGGTTTTTGCCTCTGTTTATCTCACTTTTTAATTGGCTGTTTTTTGTTTTGAAGGGGTTTTTGCCTCTGTTTATCTCACTTTTTAATTGGCTGTTTTTTGTTTTGAAGGGGTTTTTGCCTCTGTTTATCTCACTTTTTAATTGGCTGTTTTTTGTTTTAAATGACATTTATCAGTAAAATGAGTATTTTAGAATAAGAAGGTAAGAAAATGAGAAACATATTGGTAATAGTGTTTCCTAGTGCAAATGTCGAGAAGACGGGGGCAGTTATTTCCACTTAGGTTATTGTCAATTGCCTGTTGTGGCGCCTTAAATCTTCGTTCTCTTTGTGAATTTATTTTATATTTTGCACGAAAGATCAAAACCTACCAATACCTACTTCTATTCCTTTACTAATAGCACTAGAGATATGAAAGGAACCGAGCTAAGATGTTGCAGTTCCTGCGAGTCCGACTTTTTTTTTAAACAGTTTTCGGATTCTGCAAATTATAAGTTACAAATAAATCAAATTAATGAATATACAATTGCCAATGGAAATTCTTGCTGGTTAGTTCATGAAAAATATAATTTCATTAATCGGGTACATACATACTAATGTGAACATTTGAAGGAATAAATTTAAAGATTCATACTATTTTATTTTAATTTAATTTAATATGGGCTAAGTTTGGCTCAGTGATAAGACTAGTCGACTCATGTACTTGAGTTAGAGGCATGAACTTAATTTATTGAACAAAATGGTATAGAACATTTAAAATATTTATAAATTTCATAAAATTGTTCTATCAGTTTCACATGAATTGATTGAAGGATTAAACAATTAAAAATCTAGTTGTTCAAACTAACCATGGGATGGTGAATCACCTTTCTTGATGTGTCTCTTTTTACATTAATTTTTACATAATTTTATTATATTTAAAACTAATACATTAGAATGCAAACCTACTATAATAACATCATACCTACTTTAATAACATCATACCTATTATAATAACATCATACCTATTATAATAACATCATGCTCTTCTTCGATAGTTGAAAGTGGCCAAGTTTCTTCACCTCTTAGCGGAATATGCTTTCCAGATTTAATGTCGATTAAATAAGAACAATTTTCATCGACTACATCGGCGGAGAGAAGTTTTTCGAGATGTTCTTTCTCATCGGAAGTAAGGAGACGTCGCGGCTCGTTTGCTAGCCTCATGTCAGGTTTCATCTGAAGCAGCAACATTGGATAAATCAAATCATCAAAACAGTCTGTGTTTGTTTTTATTAGTCAAGTGTTAATAAATAAATTACAGGAATATTTCATTGTATAAACATTTATCGTATACATACCACATTTTCTGACATAAATCATAAATAAGTATTCTTTACCTCTATTGTCAAAGTCTGCCAAATGAGTTTTTATATTTCAAGCATGTGTAAACCTTGTCTATATATTAACTTCGTATTAGAGACTAGTTCAGACAAGTTGTATAGTAAGTCACAGTTTTCAGGAGAGCTGCTATAATATGTGTTTTATATAGAACAATGTTTATATGTGTGCCCCCCATGAGAACAGGCAGTATTCTCACCACGATAATAGGCGGTATGCTCGTCACGATAATAGGCAGTATGCTCGTCACGATAATAGGCAGTATGCTCGCCACGATAATAGGCAGTATACTCGCCACGATAATAGGCAGTATGCTCGCCACGATAATAGGCAGTATGCTCGTCACGATAATAAGCAGTATGCTCGTCATGATAATAGGCAGTATGCTCGTCACGATAACAGGCAGTATGCTCGTCACGATAATTATTTATCGTGGAAAATTATTTCATTATTTATAATAAATATAATACTATAGGTATTGCTTACTCGAGGGGTAATGGGGCCATTCCACGTCAATTCAACCAATGAAAGTACTGTTTACAACCCGACCCTCTTAGATTTTTTTGAAATTTTGAATCCTAATAGCTCTAACAACTCCTTGAATGGTACAATTTTTTAAAAAGTTTTATCTGTTTCCGTTTTTTTAGTATTAATTTTCAAAGTATTGAAAAACCGCCTTTTTTTGGTCAACTGGAAAATGTTAATTCCTTGATAGATTGAGTTCTATTTTAGCTAGAACAGTCCGCATAGTCTCATTGTTTAGTTTATTAAATGGACTTTAATTTGATATACAACAAGACCAACTTATTACAAACTTTACATTTCAAACAAATTTTCGAAAACTTGTACGTAACGGTTTTCGAAAAACTGTACTTTTAAAATTCTGAAAAAAATATATTTGAATCTTCAGTTCATTGACTACATATGCTGTTAGTTTCATTATGGGATGGGAACGGGATCATTTTATAACATAATTTTGACTTTATAATTGTCACTGCGTAGTTGGTAAAAATATGGTGAGTGATGGATATTTGTATTGTAAATTCAGCAATAAGCATCCCTGATCAAAATTTGAATTGTTTTCAGATAGAACTAAAATTAAAGGGGAAATTTGAGAAAAAAGAAAAAAAAAAAAAAAAAAAATGACCGGAACCCAGAAATTGCACCCTTTCATTCCTTTAACTAAGAAAAAATTAAGACTCAACTTTACTCGAACTTCAATAAAAGTGAAGTTGAACTGGTAGGTAACTGATTTAGACACAGATACAGTAGCCTTCAATGAAAAAATATGTGGTAGTTTTATTGCCTCAACAAAAATGAGGAGATGGATGAAATAAAATTTAATATCCAACATGTCTCAATTATTACAAATTTTATTTTTCAAAAAATGTTTTACATAATTTTAGACTACAAATGATGCTGGTTTTATTATGGGATGGCAATGGGGGAAAAAAAAGACCATTTATAACATTTAATAAATGGTCATATCCATTTTTGTGCTATAGTGTGTAACTGTGTAATTTGTTGAGTACACATGCCAGCTACCACTGGTCGTCATATTCACAGGTAATAAAACCACCACATATTTTTTTCATTGAAAGCTATTAGATCAGAGTCTAAATCAGTTAAAATTATGTTGTAAAATGTTCCCATAATGAAACTAACAGCAGTAGTAATGAACTAAAGATTGAAATATATTCAGAATTTTAAAAGTACAGTTTTTCAAAAATCGTTTTGTACAAATTTTCAAAACATTTTTTGAAAAATGAAATTTGTAATAATTGAGATATGTTGGATATTAAATTTTATTTCATCCATCTCCTCATTTTTGTTGAGTACACATGTCAGCCATCACTGGTCGTCATATTCACAGGCAATAAAACTACCACATATTTTTTCATTGAAGGCTACTGTATCTGTGCCTAAATCAGTTATCAGTTCAATTTCACTTTTATTGAAGTTCGAGTAAAGTTGAGTCTTAATTTTTTTCTTAGTTAAAGGAATGAAAGGGTGCAATTTCTGGGTTCCAGTAATTTTTTTTTCTCAATTCTCCCCTTTAATTTTAGTTCTGTCTGAGAAAAATTCAAATTTTGATCAGGGATGCTTATTGCTGAATTTACAATACAAATATCCATCACTCACCATATTTTTACCAACCACGCTGTGACAATTACAAAGTCAAAATTATGTTATAAAATGATCCCTTTCTCATCTCATAATGAAACTAACAGCATATGTAGTCAATGAACTGAAGATTCAAATATATTTTTTTCAGAATTTTAAAAGTACAGTTTTGTCGAAAACCGTTATGTACAAGTTTTCGAAAAATTTTCTGAAATGTAAAATTTGTAATACGTTGGTCTTGTTGTGTATCAAATTAAAGTCCATTTAATAAGCTAAACAATGAGACTATGCGGACTGTTCTAGCTAAAATAGAACTCAATCTATCAAGGAATTAACATTTTCCAGTTGACCAAAAAAAGGCGGTTTTTCAATACTTTGAAAATGAATACTAAAAAAACGGAAACAGATAAAATTTTTTAAAAAATTGTTTTTGGTTATTTTTTGTTAGAGTAACCAACCTACCAAATTTGATTAAAATCCAAGAAGGTCGGGTTGTGACCCTTGTTGATTTGATGTGGAATGACCCAATGAGGGAATCGAGGTTTCTCGAATAATCTGTTGGTCTGTCTCTGTTTCAGATGTTAGTTTGCCAGTCATGAATGGTTTATTCTCAAAGTTAGAATATACGTTCAAAAGGAAATATGATGATGGTAAAAGTATGAAGTGGGGGCGAGGTTAGCTCAGTGGTAGAGCACTGGACTAATAAGCTGGAGGCCTGAGTTCAAATCCTGAGCAAGCACTAAAGATTTTTTCTTCTAGTGTCTTCGTTCATGGGTTGAATTCGGTCTCCCTGGCCGTCCCTAGGCCAACCCAGCCTTTAATAAATTTAATAATGGGTACCTTGGGTGCTAATGACTCCAGCAGTCGAAGCAGCCAAGGGGAAAATCAGGCGGCCAGAGCATAGTACTGACCACACTATCTCCCTAGTGTGCCGTATGGTCATGAATCAGATACCTCTATAGTATCTGCCCCTCAGGGCCCTCGTTGACCTGTTACGGGACTGATTTTTTTTTTTTTTTTAAGTATGAAGTGCTGTTATGTGTTTTACAGAAGACAAATTATGGAATACTGTAGAGCAGTAAGTGTACGGGATGGAGACCGGAAGTAAAATTATGGGATACTGTAGAAAATTAAAAGTATGGGATGATTTACAGAAATATAATAATAAAAATAAAAACCTACAGGAAAAGGCATGAATTTATTTTCCTCGTGTTCTTCACTTTTCTGATCTGCAACTCCAGAGAGTTTACTTTTCTTAAAAAATTTAGCAAATGCAGCTTTTTTCTTTTCTTCAATTTCTTCTTTTTTCTTTTTTTCTTCTTCCCTAGCTTCTTCTCGTTTACGCTTTTCTTCTTCCTTTAAGCGTCTTCCTTCTTCTTTCTTTTTCTTTTCCTCTTCTTTGGCTCGTTTTTCTTCCTCTTTCAGTCTGAAACAAGCATCAATCACACGAATAAGCTATTTAAACAGGATATTCATTAGAAGCTTCAGATATTAGAATAAAAAACAATGGAAATATTGACATAAAACTGAGGACTTTGAATACAGGACAGATCCCAGACTTGCCCGACCTGAAAATAAAATGAGGAGCAATGCCTTACACTTCACATACATAGTATATACAGAGACGACGGTAAGGACTGGGATGATGTAGACTGTGCTTTTGCAGGCGATAATACAGATAACCTCATGAAATGTAGCAAGATGAAGCTAGGTAAACTCTGTAGGAATAATCAGGCTCAGACACTGGCAGAATTAACAGAGCTCTCATAAATAATCTATGCTAATATACTTCAAAATATTGATAAACTGATTAACACTCACAGTCCTCAGAAATCAAATTACAAACTACAAAAATCAGGATTTTCTTATAGAATATATCGTCGATGCAAATGCAAAGTATCGAATATGAAAATCACCACTTTCAAAAGTGAAAATACTTTTATTTATTACCTTGCTTTTGGACAGTCAAATAGTCGGCAGATTCGACTTTATGACAGTGGTCACATTTGATACTTTGCATTTGTATCGACGGTATAAGAAACACATTAAGACTTTTAAAAGACAAAGAAGTAAAAATACATTTTAATTAGGTCAAAGCACATGCGGGCGTAATAGGCAATGAAATAGCTGATCTTCAGGCAATCCAAAAATAGCATCCAAAAATAGTATGGAGCACTTTTTGAGGAATGTGAGCATCAAAAAATGGCTGCAGAGGTGAAATCAAACATCTTAGGTTCACACCTAAAACTATTCATTCTACACATGAAAAATGACAAGAAAACACCACATTTAACATTTCCACTGATGCAACTGGAGTGGTCAAGGAAAGAATAACTCGTACTTACACAGATTTAATTGATGGAATTAAATACATGCATGCATGCGATGATTACACTCAACAAACAAACAAACGTACGCCCGTCTCTGATCTGAGAGGGGAAGGAAAGCTGTAGACACAGAGAACCTAACCTATAATTGTTTTCATATTTAATGTCTTCATTAAGGCACATTGTATTTATTACATTTTATTCATTTTTTTTATGTTTAATTATGTATTCTCATATAGTTTATATATTTAAAGAGGGAAAAAAACTGTAACAGTTCCACATAAAATGCACATAACTGCATGGGATGTGCAGAATAAAACAATAAACTCCCACAACACCGGGTTACTTGGATGTGGAAATAATAAAACTTCAGATTTAATTACTATTCATTACATCACAAGATATAAGATTTGGTTTCTACAAGATTTTAAGGAGTCTAAGTGTGCTTTTCAAGAATAAAGTCACATTAATCAAAAAATATCCGAATATTGCAAAACAAATATATAAGAAATTGTTTTGTGTTTGTGAAAAATACCATCATATACACACATAAGTAACTTGATGAATGATGTAACATTCAAAAGGATTTAGTAATTACCCTTCAAATTATCGATTGATTTGATTTATTTAAATAATGTTCACTTATAACGAGACAGAATTATAGGATGGGTTATCTACAGGTTACCACCCTTTTCTATCCAGGATAGGGCTGATACCTTTTCCATCTTCGAAAGAAAAGCCACCATCCCTAGTGGGATTCGAACCCATAACCTTAGTCAGAATGCGCTGATGCCTTAGCACTCACAGCCTTCGAGGACCTGGATCGGGCATAGATTTAATTATTCATCGATATAATATTGGATTAGAGATAGTTTGAATACGGAATATCTTCCTAGTCAAGATAGGAAAACAATCTTTCAAAATGAACCCGGTAATTTCAAACACGGAATACTATAGTTATAAAATTATAGAATGCCGCCCTAAACTTAGCAACAACAAACACACACAATGTCTGAACTTAAACAAAATGAAAATAATACTTTTGCTCTGCTTGACGTTTCAATTCTTTCTCTTCCTTTTTCTTCTTCTTCTCTTCCTCTAACTGGCGGTTTTTTTCCTCTTTCAGCCTCGCTCTTTGTGCTTTCTTCTCCTGGAATGAGACATTGAAAGTTAGTTAAATATATTATTTTTCAGAGTAAAATACATAATTATCAGGGTTCTTGAATATTTCACAAATGTAAAAGATGATAAAATCATCCATTTAAATCATTAACATCTTTATGACTATTGATAGCAAGAATGATGACAACACATTGGTATCACGAGACATGGAAGTGTGATTAGACAATGTTAGGATAACAAATTAGCAATACGAATAAAAATTGAATAGTAATAATTAAAACCAATTGTCATTTTCATCTAGTACTTCTATAAACCATTTCTTCAATTTTATTTTATGATGAACATTTTATAAAAACACTTTTTCATTGTAATTTTGGGGCAATATTTTTCTTTATGCCAGAAATCTATCTTCTAATTCGCAAACTAGACTTGTACTCATTTGTCATAATATTTTTATTTTTTATGTAAATAAGAGAAAAATGAAATACTAACAGCCTCACTCTAAGCCTTCACGTGTGTACATTTCTGAGTAGCCTAAGACCCAGTGCCTGGTACACACTCAAGGAACTGGTTTCATGAAACCTATTTCATTAAAGCGTGCAAACAGAATAAACTGTTTTCCATCAGTATCATGATTGAATCAGACGACGATGGTGCTTGTGTTGTGGTGCATGGTAAAAAATAAATAACAAAAAAAAACGCAAGTACTAGGTTCACCCGATGATCCTGATAAATTTATTAAGGATTTTATTAGGATGTCGAAGCCAGTTTTTGATCGCCTATTAGAGCTAGTAGATCCACTGATGAAATGTGAAACTGAAGCAATAGGAAACCGACTTAACGAATTTCATGAAATCGGTTTCATGAAACTCTGTGTGCACCAACCTATGATTCTATCAAGCAGTTTCATGAAACTTGAGTTTCAAAAAAACAGTTTCTTCAGTGTGCTCTGGGCCTTACAAGCAGACATGATCAGCCTCAAGTCAGAGAAATTTTAACATCCACTTATATGTAAAACAGATTGTTGGGTCGAGTTATTTACAGGGTACCCCTCTATTCTTCAGGTTACAACCCTTATCCAGGACAGGGCTAATCCATTTTCTTTTTTCTTTTTTTTTTAATAAAAGCCCCCCCCCTCTAGCGGTAATTGAACCCATGACCTTATGCACAGAGTAATCACTAGGAACCTCTTTCAATGACGTAACCTATTCAATGAATCCTTCGAGTGAGATCAACCCAGGAATCATCAATCCAAGGTTCTCCATTCTCCAGAGACTGACCTACCAAGAGATCATAAATCTGTAATATAAATACATTACAAAGTATTACCAATTTAAGACGTTCTCTTTCTTCCTTTCTTTTAATTGATTCCAATCTTTTAGGAGTAAGCTTTCTTGATGGAACTGAAGGCGAACAGTTGGCTTTTCTTTCCTGAACAAAACATAAAACATTTTAACACACCCAAAAATAGATTCTAAATTAGCATTCAATTTTTTATTGTTAGAGGAACTACAATTACTTTAGCAGCAAAAATTAGCATTCTCTCAAGGAATAATTATAGAGATTTTAAAAAATTAATAATCATAATTCTAATTAATAAAAAAAAACCTAAAAGAAAATGACAAATTTTATTGGTTAATGAGAATAATGTTAGGTCAAGGAAAAGATTGTTCATTAGATTTTGGAAGAGGAAGGGTTCAGGAAATGTTTCTGATAAATACAAGATCTTCTTAGATGGACTCTAAAAATACACCTGTTTCTAGCTGGGACACAAAGATAACTGGAATGGACCTTTATTAGTATTTATTCTTTATACAATACGCTTAAAGAGTTACTTACAGGACTGTCTTCATGAGATGACGACAGACTAACGGCTTCATCTTCACTATTTAATGTTTTATTGCTCTCGTCCTCGTTTGACTCAGACAAAGCATTCGATTCAATATTCTTATCGGAATCTGTCTGGGACTCTTCTTTTCCATCGCTATCCTCCTCAATAACCACATCCTGATTTCCTGAGCTCCCATTAATCGTTGTAGCATTCTCCGATTGCTCTTCCTCGGAGAGTGACTTCCTATTAATGGAGTCTATCACACTATCGCTTATTGACAAGGAAAATTCTGAATTGTTAGGATTCTCTGAATTACTAGGATTATCTGAATCAGTCTTTTTATCAGCGTCCTTCTCGTCTACAGAACTCATACAAGCATTCTCTTCAACTACATCAATGTCGCTAGCTCCGGAAACAGCTTTTGTTTTTATAGAATTATCTAGGGATTTCAATTCACAAAGATCAATATCTTGTTTCAACTTCTTTTCACTCGACACTGGGGTGTTAACAGACTGAAGATTTTCTTTGTCACTAACATTGACATTATCACAGTCAATTGGTGTTTCTTTGCAGACAATTTTAACAATTTGGCATTCATCGTCTAAGTCAGACACCAATTTCCTTTTTTGACTTTTAGGTGTAAAACACAGTTGTGCTGAAAATAATATCAATTGATAAAATTAAAAACAACTCCATTTTATTATATCACAGTTAATTGTAAACATTTAACTAAGTTGATTTTGTTTAAAAACAAGAAGAAATTGAATACATATTTGAATTATATACATATGTGTGTCTGTGTGTGTATGTATGTGTATATATATATATATATATATATATATATATATATATATATATATAAACAAAGATAAAATTAAATTCTATTTTTTTTTTTTTTTTCTTACCTGAGCATAAAAAGAAAAATAAATATTAATGGTTAATTTTTCTAAGAATAAAAAGTGAGTCTACTAGACTTTCATTTAATGTATCATTTTGGGTTTATTACATTTTTTTTTATTATTATAGTTTTAGGAATTCATTATTTAATTCTTGTGGTAGAAACATTCATTACTATTTTATTTAGGTACATCTACTAAACAAATACTTAATTAAACATTTGTTATACTTTTTTCTATAATAATTAACAATTCTTTAAAAAAAGTAAAATAAAAATACATAAAATAAATTAAATTTTTAACCATTTGACTGACATAAAAATGCATTCTTAGTTCATAACTAAATAGTTAATAATATTCAATAAATTGTTTAAAAGCCTCATATCCAGAGTATAACATAATATACGTTGATATTACATGGAAGATATGTAAACTTTGAAACATTTGTAACAAAGGACTACAATTAATGAATCCAGCAAGAGAAACATTAAAATAAGAACTTTTTAATAGAATGGGCCTGAATTAATTGATTTTAAGGGAAGAGCATTAAAAACAATCCAGAAGTTCCTAAAATTTGACTAATCATTACCTCCAAATAATTCTCCATTATATCTTAATTTTAGTACCCAAATTTACATGTTTTTATGAATTGAAGTGAGACTAAACCCAATTTTAAAAACACTAAAAGGCTAATATCATAAATCAATTAAATAGCAACATGAATATGTCATACCCTGCTTCAGTTTCTTCTTAGGGGGTTCATTCTCCTCTCCTAGTCCCATTACAAAATTAAAACAATTAATTCAACAAAAGTAAGGATACTTTTAATTAAAATACCCTTTAATATTTCTAGAAGATAACTAATTAGATACAATTGACTTAAAGCGTTAACAAAACAACTTATTAAAGTATAAAATTTACGGTCTGACAAGTGGGGACAAGTTTTTTAAAACAAGGTAGACATTAACACAAGAATTCCAAAAGGTTATAAAAAGCAAATTCAGCGCGAAAACTGTCAGTGGTAGCTCGATAGCTTATTATCGATAGTCAAACATTTAAATCGATTAACACATTATAAATGTTTAAAAGTATAGAAGACCAAAAAAGTACGAATAATTTGCAGGAGAGCGATAAAGCAGAATCAGTCGTTTCTTTATTTCCTTTAAAGTTTGTATTAGAATATAAATTAAACAGAAACCATGTCACTTTTTTAATGAAAGACACTAAAAGAAAATCAACTTGCACATTATGAATGGAACGAAGAGCTAAGCAAATTGGTTCAAAAGCATGCGTTTAAAATAGTTAAGAATAAGCCAGAGGGGGGTCTCCCGTAGTCTAGTGGCTAGCACGCTGGATTCATAAGCGGGAGATGGTGGGTTCGATTCCCACCTCCGGCAGGAATTTTCTCATCTCAAGGCTCGCTGGGAAAATTCCTCGCTGCACCCTGGATGTCGGCGCTAATGACCTAGAAGTAGATGCGCCGTAAAAAAAAAAAAAAAAAAAAAAAAAAAAAAAAAAAAAAAAAAAAAAAAAAAAAAAAAAAAAAAAAAAAAAAAAAAAAAGCCAGAGAGGTGTTTATGTTGAAGATCTATAGTCGACTGATTAGACACAATAGAAGATTGATCAGTGATTTCTAAACATGATCTCGTTGTTTTAATATACAGCTAATGGCAAAGACGATTTTAATGCATATGACCAAAAAGCCTAAAGCTGTAGATTTCGGAATGTTATCTTCTAGGCAAAAATACCTTAAGCAGATCATTATACTCTCAAACAAGCGATGAGATTCACGAATAAACTACTGTGGATGCGGCTAGAATCTGTTTGAGTTAGTATTCAACATTCAGTTACGTCATAAAGTTATAACAAGTCCAAATTCCTAACTTTTAGAAAAGCACGTATTTATAGTCAGGAAGTAAGTGCACTTTCTCTCTCAATCATTAATTTTATAAACACACACACACACACACACACACGCACACACACACATATATATATGTGTGACTTGGTTCTGAAAGGGCCGATGTCAATTTTTTAACATTTTGTGTTATTTTTTTTAATAATATTTTTATTTTATTTTATGAGCTTCGCAACTAGGCGATTTTCTCTTTTAATTCCATTATTGCACATTGTAGTAATGAAATTAAAGGAGAAAATCGTCTGGTTGCGAAGCTCCTAAAATGAAATAAAATAATAAAGAAAATAACGGAAAATGTGAAGAAATTGGCATACGCCCTTTTAGGACCAAGCCACAGACAGATACACAGATACACAGATACACACACACACACACACACACACACACACACTCACACACACACACACACACACACGCACGCACGCACGCACGCACGCAAGCACGCACGCACGCACACACACACACTCTCTCTTATGTAATTAACCATACATAAATGATTTATTAATTACAGGCCCTAATATTTTCACACATTTAGAGCTTCATTCAGAACATTTCTTGAAGCTATATATATAGTCTATTTAGGCAAGTAATTTCTCCTCTTCAGGGCCACGTTGTCGGCCGCCAAGAAAAATGGCGCCAACCGGTCAGCTGATTTTAATATTTATGGCGCATTCATCAAACATCGTCACTCGAATAAAGTAAAGTCAAGGAAATAAAATCTTTGAAATCAATTCGACAATTATTTCTGATTGTCCATTTAGTTTAATAATAACATGTCAACAATATTGACAAAGGCGAAAAAAGAATAATAGAACCTTATAAAAAAAAACAATGAAACACCTTTGGCATTATAAAGCTAAAATATAATATCAAATTAGATTTTGAACTTGTTAGGATAAGAAGTGATAAAAAAATAATATTATTAAACACAACACCAAAACAAAATGTACATATAATAAAAACAAAAAGAAAGTAGCAAATAAATAAAAGGGAAATAAATCATCTAAATAAAATTGTTCATAACTTAATTCACAATGACTAATAATTGTGACATAGACATCAAAGAGTTAATTTGGTAAAAATGCAGTTTCCAGCCCTCCAAACCGATTTCTTTCAAACTTTGCACAATAAAGTATTTTGATGCACTAAACACGAATACGATAAAAAAAAAAAAAAAAAAAAAAAAAAACGTCGGATTTAACTAGGAAAGAAGTTATTAAGCACTTAAGTTCACTGTTGTGCGGGTTATGAGAGCTAATGTAAACAACTAAATTTGTCAACATACGCATGCGCGGGTATGGAAAAGTTCGTAATAAGGAAGTTTAATTGAAATTTACCATAAATTACCGAAATTCATCAGCAGTTATTTATTTACAATCATTTTTTTAAATAATGAAACACTCTTCACATTTCTTGTTTCGTTCATGAAAAGTATTATATATCAGAAATCCCTTAATAATTAGCTAATGCCTTTATAATTATCGTTCTAATTCGCGCCTACCGAGCTTCAATTGTCAACAAGTCAATTGTCTAAGCTAAGAGAGATGTCTTGGAGGATTAGAAGAATGTCTTGGACGACTTTAAGGGCATACATGCTATGCGTTTCCGCTCGCTCCGCTCGCTCAAAAAGATAACAAAACCCCAGTCAATCCAACTCGCTAAAATTAATAGAATTCTATTAATTTTAGCGAGTTGGATTGACTGGGTTTTTGTTATTTTCTTGAGCGAGCGGAAACGCATAGCACGTATGCCCTTAAGCGACAGGTGACGACGGGTGAGGATGCCCTTGAAATTAACAATATCTTTGAATAAATGGTTTCTGAACATTTCAAATGACAGTTCTCTGTTTCGCAATGTTACATATCTGCGCATGCGCGTGTTTACAAATACGCTGATGACGCCTAGTTTTATAACCTTCCTAACTTTAGTGCTTAATATTATAGTCTATTAATTTTAGCGAGTTGGATTGACTGGGGTTTTGTTATCTTTTTGAGCGAGCGTAGCGACCAGAAACGCATAGCATGTAAGCCTTAAAGTCTTCACAAATTTAGTTGTTTACATTAGCTCTCATAACCCGCACAACAGTGAACTTAAGTGCTTAATAACTTCTTTCCTAGTTAAATCCGACGTTTTTTTTTTATCGTATTCGTGTTTAGTGCATCAAAATACGTTATTGTACAAAGTTTGAAAGAAATCGGTTTGGAGGGCTGGAAACTGCATTTTTACCGTTAATTTATTTACTTAACTATTTCGTGTTTCGATTTTTTAATGAATTGTTTTCGATTAAAATCAGTATCGACTGGTGGGAGGCATTTTCTTAGAATGAGTCATTACTTATTGTTAGTCCAGATAGGGAATGCTGTGCTTGCATACTTGAGGACGAATTAGGCTCGGTGGTACAGCAATCTACACCTGTTCAAGGACCCGAGCTCAAATCTCGAGCGTGTACTAAAATACTTTATGTTTTGTGTCCTGGTTCGATTGTAGTAATGAGGGTCTTAGATCGCCCCTGGTCCATATGACCCTTCAATGGATACCGGCGGGGAGCATATTGTTGATTACACTATCTCCCGTTAATCGCTCTCATTTTACACCTTCCAGATCTTCAAACTCTTTGTCAACCGTAATATCAACGTAGAAATTAATCAACGTAGCTTTTTTCATATTAAAACATGATATATCATCTGCAATGGTTAAACTTTTTTCGGAAGTTTTCTTTGAGTAAGCAATAGTTCAGGTTAAATCCTCTGAAACCATCAAGATTACGCCTTTTAATTCAAAAACTTCAATATATTTAAATTTTAACGTCCATTTATTATTAACAAAGAATTTTAGGACGGGTTATCTATAGGTTACCACCCTATTCTAACCATGATAGGGGCAATGGGGTGGTGGCTTTTCGAAAGAAACCTTTTTAAGAATAAGGAAGCGTAGATCGTCGGGGTTTCGGTCAGTGTTCTTATTCAATAAAACACATTTTATTTGCTAAAATGTATATTTATTGCCGCCAACGTTTCGGCTTGCTATACAAGCCATCTTCAGGGCTGTAAAAACATATATGGTATAACAATCGTGAGGACAGAAACAATAACAAAAAACAACAACAAAAAAAAAAAAAAAAAGGCTAGAAACATTAACATAAATATGAGTACCTATATGCTTGAAAATATAAATATATATATATATATATATATATATATATATATATATGTATATATATATATATATGTATATATATATATATATGTATATATATATATATATGTATATATATATATATACATATATATATATATATATATATATATATATATATATATATATATATATATATATAAGTATAATAATAGCAATATAAATAAATATACCTGTATAGTGACATACCTATTGCTAGAAACATTAACATAAATATGAGTACCTATATGCTTGAAAATATAAATATAAATATATATACATATATATATATATATATATATATATATATATATATATATAGTATAATAATAGCAATATAAATAAATATACATGTATATGGTATCCAAGCGAATACAGTACAAGTGTCATAGTAACATACCTATTGAGAAGATTGAGAACTGTCCCGTTTCAAGAAGAGAACATTTCTGAAGACAGGAAGGATGGGTCAGACAGTAGAGAATGGGGGGAGGGGGTGGAGAGGAGTGGGGCTGAGAGTAAGGAGACATAGAGGGTAAAGACCGCGGTAAAGATAAAGGACTTTCCGATGGATATTGCAGGTACAGGGAAGGATTGGGCCAGGGCTAGACTGGAGAGGATGGGGTTGAGGGGGTTGGGGACAGTCGACCTGGGAGTAAGGACAGAGGGACGGCGGTAAAGATAAAGGACTTGCCGGTGGGTATTGCAGGTACAAGGAAGGATCAGACGGTGTGTGGGAATAGGGCAACGAACCGGGTGGGATTACCTAACGGGAGGTTTTGAGGATATGGAAAATGTTGGAATAGGTTGAGGAGATGACTTCTTTGTCAATTTTGTCATTGACGGGATTGTTTTCTAGATGGATATATATGGATTCAGAAAGGAGACGCTTTTCAAGGTTGGGTTCAGTGGAGAGGATGGAGAAGTTTTGGAAATCAAATTTATGTCCGTCCGTGATAGCGTGTCTAGAAAGTGCGGTTTTAATGTCTCTGTTCTTAATGTTGTATTTGTGTGTTGTGAGTCTGCTATGAATGCGGTTCTTCGTCTTTCCAATGTAAGTGCTGTTGCAGTGTGGTGTAGAGCAAGGAATTCGGTAAACGACGTTGGATCTATTTCCTTGTGGGATGGGGTCTTTGAGTGTGGTATATAGGGTTTTCAGTTTATTTTTAATGGATAGACCTAGATTTAGGTTGGGAAATGTGCTTCTGAGGGATTTTTGGATTTTTTCAGAGAGGTTAGGGATGTACGGAAGGGATCTGAATAGGGGGGCGACACTATCTTGCGAGGTGGAGGGGGGTTTAGGATTTTTAATTGAATTTATGAGGGAGGTGATGGTGTGTTTCGGGAATCCATTGGCTTGGAGTATTTCTAGGAGTCGGGATGTGTTTTTGGGATGAAATTTAGGATCAGATAGGGTAAGGGATCGAAATATTAGGTTTCTAGCTGTATTGAGGATTTGATGAGGGGGGTGTGAGGATTGGTAATGGAGGAGTCGGCCAGAGTAAGTGGGTTTGGTGTACCAATCGGTGGATAAGGAGCTATCGGGGTTTCTAATCACCAGTAGGTCTAGGAAGGGTAGAGAGTTATTGGATTCGGTTTCAAGGGTGAATTTTAATCGGGGGTGGTAGGAGTTAAAGGCGGCTAAGATCTGAGGAATACTATGCGGGTTTAGGATGAGGAAAAGGTCATCTACATATTTTTTAATGAAAATTATGTCGTTGGGGAACATCGGGAGGGTGAGATTGAGGAGGTCATTTAGGGTGATATTGGCTATATCGGGTGCGAGACAATTTCCCATGGCGAGGCCAGAGGTTTGGTGGTAGTATTTGTCTTGGAAAAGGAGGTAGCCAGATTTACAACATAGGGATAGGGATTCAAGATAGGAGGCTTGGGATAATTTGGTGTGGGGTTCTATAGTTTGCCAATTGGTTTCGACTATTTTAAGGGCTTTGTCAATGGGGATGTTGGTAAAAAGAGACTCGGCATCGAGGGAGACAAGGATAAAATTAGGAGGGACGTTAATGGAAGAAAGTTGTTGTTTTAGGTCGTAGGAATTCTGGACATCGTAACATCATCGTAAAATCCTAAACCCCCCTCCACCTCGCAAGATAGTGTCGCCCCCCTATTCAGATCCCTTCCGTACATCCCTAACCTCTCTGAAAAAATCCAAAAATCCCTCAGAAGCACATTTCCCAACCTAAATCTAGGTCTATCCACTAAAAATAAACTGAAAACCCTATATACCACACTCAAAGACCCCATCCCACAAGGAAATAGATCCAACGTCGTTTACCGAATTCCTTGCTCTACACCACACTGCAACAGCACTTACATTGGACAGACGAAGAACCGCATTCATAGCAGACTCACAACACACAAATACAACATTAAGAACAGAGACATTAAAACCGCACTTTCTAGACACGCTATCACGGACGGACATAAATTTGATTTCCAAAACTTCTCCATCCTCTCCACTGAACCCAACCTTGAAAAGCGTCTCCTTTCTGAATCCATATATATCCATCTAGAAAACAATCCCGTCAATGACAAAATTGACAAAGAAGTCATCTCCTCAACCTATTCCAACATTTTCCATATCCTCAAAACCTCCCGTTAGGTAATCCCACCCGGTTCGTTGCCCTATTCCCACACACCGTCTGATCCTTCCTTGTGCCTGCAATACCCACCGGCAAGTCCTTTATCTTTACCGCCGTCCCTCTGTCCTTACTCCCAGGTCGACTGTCCCCAACCCCCTCAACCCCATCCTCTCCAGTCTAGCCCTGGCCCAATCCTTCCCTGTACCTGCAATATCCATCGGCAAGTCCTTTATCTTTACCGCGGTCTTTACCCTCTATGTCTCCTTACTCCGACCCCGTTATTCCGAAAAACTTAGTAAGATTAAAAATAACTTTAAGAAATCCCTGTTAAATATAAAAATAATGGAAATCAATGATAACATACAGTTTAGAGATAAGAAACTTGAAAATATGTATAAATCCCTCCGGGATAATATCGACAGAAGAGATTTCAACTAACTTATCTCCTTTTTAGAGACAATGAAAATGAACTTTAAAACTCATAAAAAACAAACACACATTGCCAAGTTCAACTCAATACTAAGTGATTCCCAAAAAAAGAAAACTTATCCATCCGGAAATCCTGAATGGGTGCACAATATCTCTTCTACCGATATTCCCCCCGAGGTTAATAACATTTTGTCACTAGGGCCCAATTTTGCTACACCTGTCAATAACCTCAGCAAATTGGTCCCAAAATTGATAACTGACATCGAATACATTCACCGTGATAAACTCCTTTCTGTAAATGAAGAAGAGCGAGAGCTTTCCCGTTATCGCATTTCCAATATCATCACCAACCATCTCCACCGCCCCCCCAACAAATCCTCTAACCTTTCCCATAAATTTTTCCATGACTTGAAATCTACCCGCTCCTTCCTTAGTACACATAACCAACTTATTGTAAGCAGAGCTGACAAAGGCAACAAGACAGTCATTATGGACAGGACTGAATACACCGACAAAATGTTTAAGCTCCTCTCTGACAACACTACATACTCACCCGTCCCCAAGAACAAAGACCCTACTCCCAATCTTATAAAAACCTTCAACACACACATCCGCAAACTCCGTCACAATCACGAAATTGACAAACGTACCTACTACAGACTTATCTCTTACAACTCCCAAGCCCCCAGATGTTATGGTCTCCCAAAAATTCATAAACCTAACAATCCCTTACGTCCTATCGTATCCAACATCAACTCACCCTCCTCTAATCTCAGTAAATTTCTCCTAACCCCCCTACAAGCCCTTAGCCATAATAATTCCTACGATGTCCAGAATTCCTACGACCTAAAACAACAACTGTCTTCCATTAACGTCCCTCCTAATTTTATCCTTGTCTCCCTCGATGCCGAGTCTCTTTTTACCAACATCCCCATTGACAAAGCCCTTAAAATAGTCGAAACCAATTGGCAAACTATAGAACCCCACACCAAATTATCCCAAGCCTCCTATCTTGAATCCCTATCCCTATGTTGTAAATCTGGCTACCTCCTTTTCCAAGACAAATACTACCACCAAACCTCTGGCCTCGCCATGGGAAATTGTCTCGCACCCGATATAGCCAATATCACCCTAAATGACCTCCTCAATCTCACCCTCCCGATGTTCCCCAACGACATAATTTTCATTAAAAAATATGTAGATGACCTTTTCCTCATCCTAAACCCGCATAGTATTCCTCAGATCTTAGCCGCCTTTAACTCCTACCACCCCCGATTAAAATTCACCGTTGAAACCGAATCCAATAACTCTCTACCCTTCCTAGACCTACTTGTGATTAGAAACCCCGATGGCTCCTTATCCACCGATTGGTACACCAAACCCACTTACTCTGGCCGACTCCTCCATTACCAATCCTCACACCCCCCTCATCAAATCCTCAATACAGCTAGAAACCTAATATTTCGATCCCTTACCCTATCTGATCCTAAATTTCATCCCAAAAACACATCCCGACTCCTAGAAATACTCCAAGCCAATGGATTCCCGAAACACACCATCACCTCCCTCATAAATTCAATTAAAAATCCTAAACCCCCCTCCACCTCCGTAAATCCCTAACCTCTCTGAAAAAATCCAAAAACCCCTCAGAAGCACATTTCCCAACCTAAATCTAGGTCTATCCACTAAAAATAAACTGAAAACCCTATATACCACACTCAAAGACCCCATCCCACAAGGAAATAGATCCAACGTCGTTTACCGAATTCCTTGCTCTACACCACACTGCAACAGCACTTACATTGGACAGACGAAGAACCGCATTCATAGCAGACTCACAACACACAAATACAACATTAAGAACAGAGACATTAAAACCGCACTTTCTAGACACGCTATCACGGACGGACATAAATTTGATTTCCAAAACTTCTCCATCCTCTCCACTGAACCCAACCTTGAAAAGCGTCTCCTTTCTGAATCCATATATATCCATCTAGAAAACAATCCCGTCAATGACAAAATTGACAAAGAAGTCATCTCCTCAACCTATTCCAACATAATATTGTCCACCGATTGGTGGACAATATTATGTTGGATAACATATTCCATATCCTCAAAACCTCCCGTTAGGTAATCCCACCCGGTCGTTGCCCTATTCCCACACACCGTCTGATCCTTCCTTGTACCTGCAATACCCACCGGCAAGTCCTTTATCTTTACCGCCGTCCCTCTGTCCTTACTCCCAGGTCGACTGTCCCCAACCCCCTCAACCCCATCCTCTCCAGTCTAGCCCTGGCCCAATCCTTCCCTGTACCTGCAATATCCATCGGCAAGTCCTTTATCTTTACCGCGGTCTTTACCCTCTATGTCTCCTTACTCCCAGCCCCACTCCTCTCCACCCCCTCCCCCCATTCTCTACTGTCTGACCCATCCTTCCTGTCTTCAGAAATGTTCTCTTCTTGAAACGGGACAGTTCTCAATCTTCTCAATAGGTATGTTACTATGACACTTGTACTGTATTCGCTTGGATACCATATACATGTATATTTATTTATATTGCTATTATTATACTATATATATATATATATATATATATATATATATATATATGTATATATATTTATATTTATATTTTCAAGCATATAGGTACTCATATTTATGTTAATGTTTCTAGCAATAGGTATGTCACTATACAGGTATATTTATTTATATTGCTATTATTATACTTTATATATATATATATATATATGTATATATATATATATATATATATACATATATATATATATATATATATACATATATATATATATACATATATATATATATATTTTCAAGCATATAGGTACTCATATTTATGTTAATGTTTCTAGCCTTTTTTTTTTTTTTTTGTTGTTGTTTTTTGTTATTGTTTCTGTCCTCACGATTGTTATACCATATATGTTTTTACAGCCCTGAAGATGGCTTGTATAGCAAGCCGAAACGTTGGCGGCAATAAATATACATTTTAGCAAATAAAATGTGTTTTATTGAATAAGAACACTGACCGAAACCCCGACGATCTACGCTTCGTACTTCCGAACGGTCGACCATATCTTCTCAATTTTTAAGAATAAGGATTATCATACTATTAGCTATTTTAAGAAGCGAAATGAAAATCCCAAGAACTAATGTGTCCGATACAGGAATCTCCCTGATTATAATGATTTTCTCCCTGAAACAGCTATAGATTGAGCTGAGCCATAGGTAGCCCATGAAATCATTGGCACGACTCAGTAATTTGAGCGGTCTGCAACTTTCAACACTTCTGGTTGTGATGTAATTCACCCCGCTCTGATAAAAACCAATGGAAGAATCTTTGCTTCTCCTCCAAGTCTGAGTCTGTTGAAGAAATCATTTGAAGAGAGATCTAAATTACCTCCATACCCAGGCTAAAGAAAACGCAATGAAACGATATCGTGTCGCCTAATGTGTCTACTAACCGATACTAGAAGTAAATTGTTTATCTCACAGTCATGTGACATTTAATGCGCTGTTGAATTATGCTGCAAAGTCAATACTAGTAGATGAATACTGCTCTAGACCTTAGGACGCCTCGTGCTACAGATACAGACAATGTTCGCTGGATTCCTTGCTGTAGAGGATAATAAAGGAAACCAGAGGGCTTATGAGTAGGACAAGCAATTCTGAAATAGGATCCACCACATCCCTTTTCCTTTTTAAGAGAAATTATTAAGCCGCGCTAACCGAATTTGAATTATGCTGTTACAAACAAAAAATGGGTCACTGTAAACAGTTCACCTCTAACACCGATAATAAAAAGACTGAAAATATAAGAAAGAAAACTACAAGAATGTCATGGCGAATCGTCAGGGGCACAATTGAAATTATTTATTACAGAAAAAATTACCAGAAAGAAATAGCCAACATTTCTTGGACTACCTTGACCTTTTGCATGGAGTTTAGGAGTGAGAATAATAGGACTTCACAGATGGAGGTGCAAGTCATAATATTTAGAGTCATTCCAAAAACAACCAGATTGTTTGGCTTGCCTCGAAAATTCTGTAATATTTTAATACCCGGAAACATTACCAGTTAGTGTTTTTATGACAATCCTGCCAATCTGTTTACCTATCTAATAAACATTTCTTAGTATACTCATTAAGTCATCAAATAACTCTAATCAATGTTTTAATATTCATAATAATCCCGATAAGAATCAGAGAATCTTGACCCTTGCGCATTACGTTAACATTTGTTTCAAATGTATTTTGGTTTTAAATATTAAAATTAAAATACGTATCAAATTTTTGATTAAGTATTGCTAATAATCAGATTAAATAAAGTTAGGCATAAGTAAATGCTTCAGTCATTCAGATTTTAAGTACTGAGAAATATACAAGATAAACAAAGAAATAAGAATTTTGTCAATAGCATTGAATTTACAATTAAACTATTGTAGGAACTCGTGATATTTTAATTTGAATGAACTTTTAGTAATTAAATTGAAGTATTCTTAGTTTTATGTTGCGAGTTAACATTTTACAGATTTCGGACTGAAAAAAGTGGGGTACAACCACGCCAATTTGTGGTTAATTTTTTATTGTGTTCTATTTTGTAAATCATCCCAGTAAGTTTCTATGTCATCCATTCACAATTTCTACTTTAATTTATCTTATTTCTGAAGTACTATTTAGTCAATAGGTCAAATGTCTATTTTAAACGATAATTCCTAAGGAGAAAGTTTTGAATATTACTCACTCGAAGCGCCACTGTCTTTTCTTCCAGCATGGCCGCTCAATTCCTTAAGAAATTCGTAAGTCCCATAAAATATAAAGTTTACAGTTGTTCACTACGTTTTATCCAAGGTTAGGTAGTGGAATAACGGCCTGCTTTTTATTATTTTTTTCTTGTGCTCGTAAATGATAAATGATCGTGATAATGATAAGAATTGTCATGCTATTTTTAGTTTGTGAAATTAGGAACCCGATCTTATCATTGGAGGTTATGAGTTGTTTAATCTATATTTCTCTTTTAAGACGAGCGGGAGCCTCAGCGTTTGCAGAAGATACAGCGGGGAAGCTAAAAAAGCCACACTTATCCCTGGAGATGGAATTGGACCAGAAATATCTGCTGCTGTTCAAAAGATCTTTGCAGCTGCTAATGTAAGTCACTTTTACACAATTCAACTAGATTTTGAAAAATATCTTTCTTTTATTCTTCATTTTTTCCTCATTTCGAAAATGTAAATATAATTGTCTCCATTGTCAGTTAAAATTTTTCTTATTTGAAGCCTTGGTTTATTTTGGCTGTGCAAATGTAAAGCTTTGGGTTTTCTATATTCAGTATGTTAGATTTTGTTTAATTGCAAGTTGACTTCGCTCATAGGATATTTTCTTTATCTCATGGTAATTTTTGGATCATTTTTTTTCTTGTTCATAGAAATATTCCTAAAGCTTGTTGCCTTATTGAAGATTAATATAACAGTTATGAACTTAACAGTTAAGTTCATTTGCCTCAGAAATTTCAGTCCAGTTATTGCAAATATATACAGATATATGTTTGTATAATGTGAACTTAGTAACTTACATAATTTACCCTTGATGAAATAAAGTTGAAATGTTATTATTATCCTAATGCTATTGTTCAAACATTTAACCCTCCATTTGTATTCTTCTGCTCATTTTAAAAGACTGTTTTAGTCTTTATTTATTTTAATAATAATTTCTGTTATCTAGTCTTTCATAAACTCTTCCTGTCTGGTTTAATCAATATGTTATTCTGAAATTATTTTAATTTTTCCTTAGGTGCCGATAGAATGGGAGGTTGTCGATGTGACACCAGTAAGAGGTCCAGATGGAAAGTTCGGTATTCCGCAGAATGCTATAGAGTCTGTGAATAGAAATCAGATCGGTCTGAAAGGGCCTCTCATGACTCCGATCGGAAAGGGCCATCGTTCGCTCAACTTAGCCCTTAGGAAGTGAGTATTTTCTAATTTATATAATTTCGTGTATAATCGGATTTGTGATTATGTAATTATTGATTTATAGCACTAATTGAGATAACATTTATCCTTGGGTCATGCAACAATTTCTGATAACCAAGATATTTTATTATGGAAAGCAGATATAGAACTTAGTATATTGATACTTGTTAATGTTTTTCATTTCTTATTATACAGCAGTAGAGCTTTTTTAGGTTGATTTATAATCAATTTACATTTATTTGGTACATTATCAAAATTTAATTTAAACATTTCATTTACAGTCAAACCATTCCAATTATAACCATTATTTAGATAGTCCATAAATGTTAATCCATTGTGCCTGGATGTGGTAAATGTGGGAGAAGTTGACCTTTCCTGTCCGACGGGAGTGATATTACCAAAACCATGGAGGATGGGTTGAAAAAAAAAATGATGTATATTTATCTTGAATATTAAAATGTATATTTTTTTAGAAAAATAAAGTCTCGATTTGAGCCTTTATGGGAATAATATCGCCTGACTTGCAATAAATACAACATTGAGCTCTCTATCTCTATCTATTTGAAACAGTAACTATGCTCTGATGAGAAGGGTAGTAGTTTGATTGGTAACCCATCCATTTGAAAGTAGCTGGTTCTCGCTTCAATCATCACTCTCGGCAATAAAGTTAAAAAAAAATAATAAAAATGTAATTAAGTTACTGATAATTAATAAAAAAATTAAGTTACTGATAAATATAATATTTATGATACCCTATATTCATTTAGTTTAGTGGGTTCCAGTTAAAAGTTGTGTTTGTTAAATAATTTCTGATCTTTTGCACATTTTCAAAGAAACATTGTGTGCATTTATGAAAAAATGAAATAGTCAAGGTTTTATAGACTAACTTCACTGGGTGAAGGATGTGTATCAAATTATAGGAAAGAACAAAAACAGGCGAGCTTTCTTAAAGGAAAGTAAAAAATTAACTGTTATTGACATAAACAGTTAATAATGAAAACTTTTATCACAAAAAATTGATTACAATGGTTTGCTTTGTACTTATGGTAATGTAAACAAGGGTTCTGGGCACCGATTATTTTGAAATTTTGCACTATATCGTATTTTGATGCACTAAACACGAATTCGTTAAAAAAAAAAGAAAAACTCGCTCTCAACTAGGAAAGAAGTTATTAAGCACTAAAGTTCACTATTATGAAAGTTATAAAAGTTGGTGTAAACAGCGTATTAATAATCATGTATATTAAGGAGAATGTATAGGACGAATTTTGGGCAGACGTGCTTGCGTTTACGCTCGCTCAAGAAGATATCAAAACTCTAGTCAATCCAACTCGCTGTTGTGAATAGAATTCCGATTTTACAGAGGTTATAAATGGTTTGTCAACATTTCAAATGAGAGTTCCATGCCTGTTTCAATGTTACATGCCTGCGCATGCGTGTGTTTACAAATACGCTGTTTACACCAACTTTCACCTTAATAACAGTGAAATGTTAATTTTTTTTTTTTTTTTACGGCGCATCTACATCTAGGTCATTAGCGCCGCCGAAATGTTAATATTTAAAATAGAACTGACATATTACAAATAGAACTGACAATACAAAGGAAACCATAAAATATTGGAATTTAGCGAACATCGTTATAACTTTTTTTACATTTTTCATAACCAGCTAAGAAAACGTAATTTAAGAAATAGGTAAACAATATTAGGTATTAAAACAAGAGAAAAAATTCAAAAATTAATTTTTCGTTTGGTAAGGCTTGAAGGAAGGAACGTACAAACCAACATTGCACTTATTGCTCATGATCCTTAAAGTGCTGTTTCAGTTTATCCCAGCACAACTTATTATTATTTTTCTACTATAAAGTGTCTTCCATTGAGTCCATCGAAACTCGGGAAAAAGAAGATTACAGTGATTTTGATGGTCGGCCACAAGCTTTCTTATCATTGTTTTCTCACATAGGCAAATACATGTTAGCCAATTCTCTGTTGTTCTGTGATGGCCTCATCGAATGATTTCTAGCATATGAATAGTGATGGTTCACTCGAGCTACATCTAAAAGCCATCACCACTTTGTACCATCTATATTTATTCTAGAGCACAATCATTTTATTCCATTTAATCAATGTCTACCATAATAACTATGCGCTAATAACTTTTGGCTCATAAACATATATATGCTTTTTTGAGTCGAGCATCTGTGTACTAACTTTTCATCTATTGCAGCAATGTCACTTGGCATTTTGGCAGAAATAAATCGACAGGCAATGTAAAAAAAAAAATAATAAAAATATATAGCTCCTCAGGCGCTGTGTGTTACCATATGGTAACGCCAATATCTAAGCGATGATATAAAAATTATATTATATACTAAGTTCGTAAAATTGATTTATTTGTATTAAGAATTTTAATAAAGCAATAAAATAAAAAAATACAAGTTACAAAAAAAAAAAAAAAAAAAAAATAAGAATTGATAATAAAACTTATCTTTCTTGAAAAACGGGTTGTAGGGACTTCTCAGAAAGAAGCTTCAACAAAAACAACAGTGGGAAAAAATAGGAGAAGTGAAGCGTGTTACAATCGGTACTCAACTAAGTAGGTAGGATCTATCGAAGAGGCCTGATACACTATAAAGGATCGAACACGTCACGGTGAGGCAGAAATCACGAGTAAACAAAGCAACTTTAGCGTTACCATGTGGTAACGCACAGCGCTCATGGGTTAATGTCCCAATCGACATAGATTTTTTTATTTACAAACTTTCTGTGCTTGGCCATCCAGGAACAGATCGAGCAGAAGAGAAGAAGTAGTCATTACTAGATTGTCAATCGGAGATTTGTTGCTGACACATCACCATTTAATGACAAAGCAAGACAGGCCAAGTTGAACTGCCTGCAAAGAAAGGAGAAGACAGAGTAAATGTACCAAACTACACAAACTCTTTACAGAAGACAGTTCTCACGTAAAGTCAATAATCACCCACCTCAAAGAAAAACATTTATAATTTCAATTAGCACACACAAATCATGGAATTTATGAAAAACATGTGAATAACGTCAAGTCTAGTAAAGGACTCTGTGATTAAACCTTCGAGAGCAGTTTTTGTGTGAAATCTACAGAACTATTTCACAGAATATTTCCCAGGCTCGTTAGTCAATATAAATGTTTAAAAAAATATTACAAACTAAAACATTTAATTGTGAAACCATCCTATCTTTCAGATAGCTGCTCCTATAATGAAAATTGTATTCACTCATAAAACTTCTTAACTTCTCAAAACAAGTTAAACAAGTTTTTTTTACTTTTCTATGGCAATTAGCGCTCTATCATAAGAAGTTCTATTTAAGATTGGCCGAGTTCCCCGAGTGTTAAGGCTTGTGTTCTCCTAACCTAAGGTCATGAGTTCGATTCCCACTTGGAGTTAAGGCTTTTCTTATGAGAAAGTAAAAGACATTGGTCTTATATATAAGTAGACATTAAAATTTAAATAAATGAATATCTCATAATTACTCACATATACATATATATATATATATATATATATATATATATATATATATATATATATATATATATATATATATATATATATATCTGTGTGTGTGTACATATGTACAGGTAACTGTCTTTTTTTTATTCCTAATATAAATATGTATTATATTTTTCAGAGAATTTAATTTGTACGCTAATGTTCGGCCATGCCGTTCAATCGAAGGATACCCGACACTCTATGAGAATGTTGATGTTGTAACTATAAGAGAGAACACCGAAGGTGAATATTCTGGAATTGAACACGAGATTGTTGATGGAGTCGTACAGAGTATCAAGCTGATCACTGAAGAAGCTTCAATGAGGGTTGCTCAGTTTGCTTTTAAATATGCCAAAGAACAAAATAGGAAAAAAGTTACGGCTGTGCATAAAGCAAATATTATGTAAGTTCCTTAAATTACTGCATTTTTATTCCTTCGATTGTAAATTAAATTATTTATTTATTTATTTTATTTTATGTTCTTTGTTTTGTGGACAATAAACACAGTGTGATACATCTTATAAAAATTCAGGAATTTATTATAACAGATTGTATTTTTGAATATGGGATTCATGGGTGTCCTTTTGTAGGTAAGGCTCAATCAGAGTTGCCACAACATCTCCAGACATGCCAAGATTGTGATTTATTATGTCTCTTGCAGATCCAGCAAAAATGATTAAATCAAGTATAAAGCCGGTGACTGAATCGCATAAAACAAACAATTTTGTCCGAACCTGCATCTTTTCAATGGAATGTACTGCTTTATTTTTAATCTGCCTTTGAAAAGTAATAAACTTTTGTCTATCACCAAATTTTGAAATGTGTAAAAACTAGTTTTAAAATATTTCTAAAAGGTTACACTATTTTTCTTATTTTTATCAATACATCCTCACCATGTGGTGCTCCTCTATCATGAAAATGTAGCAATCTCATAATAATTAAATATCTATCACGGGATATTAGGTCTTGAAAAATTGGCGAATACAACAATTTATCTTTTGACCAATATTTATTTATTTTTAACTTTTTATTTCTCACCATGAAAAACTTGACAAGGTATTAAGGGCCTAAAACTAGGCTCAATACTATGATATCATAACTATAACGTTCGTAGGCAAACTGTTTTTGGAAGTGGCCTGGAACTTGGCCTCTTTAAGTTTTTTTGGGGGATACAGATGTAGCTTTGTAAGACACAAAGCCTTACAAGCTTAAAGCCTTCGCGAAGAAATAAAGAAGATTTGGTTGATGCTATTAATGAAGGAAATGTTACAATGAATTTATATATTATTCAAGTACTATTATTATATTGCCCATAATTAATTGTCCAACTACTATCTTAAAGTAGCCAATATTTACCCTTTTTAGCATAAATATTTTTGTTTTATAATTATTTTGTTGAATAAACTACAAATTTAATTTGTTTTTTAGGAGGATGTCGGACGGGTTATTTCTTCGGTGCTGCCGAGTAGCCGCTAAGGATTTTCCAGAAATCAGATTTGAAGAAAAGTATCTAGATACCGTATGTTTAAGTATGGTGCAAGATCCATCTATTTATGATGTTCTCGTCATGCCTAACCTCTATGGTGATATATTATCAGATATGTGTGCTGGTCTCGTCGGCGGTCTCGGACTCACTCCTTCTGGGAACATAGGAACAAATGGAGCATTATTCGAGTCGGTAAGCCTTTACAACTATTAAAGATTTTTTTTAAGGCTCAATTTTGATAAAGATTGTTAACCCTCAAACTGTTTATCTATCCTTGAATAATAATTAGTTTTAAATTTGCTTATCACATTTTGATCTCACCTATATTGTACTGGTTATCTTTCCTCTGTTTTAGGAAAACAAAAAACGTTTAATTGAAATAATTGTTTCAGATATTTCTTTCCAGAGGTTCTTAGTAAAGTCAACCCCCCCCCAAAAAAAAACAAAACAAAAAGTTTATAAAATTCTAAGGAATGTCAAAGAACACTTCTTTTTCATGTAGACAAGCCAACAAAAAAAGGTTTTATTCTAGAATTTATAAAAACAATAGTCTTTTTAGCAAAATGCCACTGAATTATTATTATAAAGAACTTACAAAAAAATAAGATTCTTTAAATGTTTGTTTGGAACTGAATAAGATATCATAACACGAGTCAATTAAAGGCATCATGAATATGAAAAGTTATTTTTCTTTTTAAATCTGGATAATAATTATGCAGGAAGAGGTTCCAAGTTGTGAGGACGACTAGAGAAACTATCATTTAAAGCTAAAGTTATCAATACTAAACCACTAACATTTAAAATGAATCTCACTCTTTGTTTGAAGAAGGGAGAAATTACAAAAGGTTCTTAATGTTAGTAATTTAGTTGTAAGATGTTTATTAATAAACATTCACGGCATTTGAAAGTTCTTTCAAAAGAAATAAGTGTCTTATTTTTTTCTCCAATGCTGTTTTAACTATTTATCTTAATAGTACTTTATTCTAAATAGATTTTAGGCAGTGGAGATAGCCGAGGTTTTATTCATTAGGATTAATAAAACCACATATTTTGTTTAAAAATTTGTTATAGTTGCCAACGTTGTTTATATTGCTGAAATGTAGTGACTCTTATAGGGATCAGATGTTCATCTCGTCAGAGTCGTGATGAAGGCTTCAAACTGAAGCCAAAACATTAGGAAATATTACTCATATTTACATTACATAAATATTCTCCTGTTGAATCACCTTAGTTACGACCAACCAAAATAAATAAATATAATATAAAAAGTGTAGTTTTAGTAACTTCCATGATCAAACCTGGAGAATCTCGATGTTCGCAATCACATCGGTTAACAATCTCTTATCAATAATATTGACTTGTAATGGCTAAACTTCATCTCCATCTTGCATCTCTAGTGAAGAGGCGGGACTTAGCTATTTAATTATTTATTATTTAAAGTTTCCATCTTTAATTTAATTATAGTTAGTGATGGAGGAATTTGTTTTAAATTTCTACAATGATTCACTTTTCAGGTTCACGGAACTGCACCTGACATTGCAGGAAAGGATCTCGCAAATCCAACAGCTCTCCTTTTGTCCGCCGTAATGATGTTACGCTACATGGAGCTTACGACTTACGCTGATAAGATTGAGAAAGCTTGTTTAGATGTAATTCGAGAAGGTACTTATCGAACAGGAGATCTCGGTGGAAACGCAACTTGTTCTAAATTTACCGAGGAAATCTGCAAGAAGTTGTAGAAGTGTGATTAACCCAGCTGGCAGTATTAACAGAATACTCAGAGTGTTCTCTAAATATCCATTAAAAGGATCACGTTCAATTGAATATATTAATTTTGTTGCTTGTTACGATTTGTATCCAACTATTTATATTTAAATTATTTAAGGACTGTAATTTTACATTTATTGTTTTTAGAAAATTGCTTTGTGAAAGAGCTAAAAACCCTAATGGAACCTAAAGTAAGACTATAGTTGTTCCATATTAGATGAATCAAGTCCACGTCTTTTAGAATAACTAGTCAAACAATGACTTACTTGTTACTTGTTGACATGAATATATCAAATAAAGTTGAATTTTATTTTTCTCTTGCTTTCATCATACCTAATTTATAGTGTATTCTTCTATCTTTAACACTTTAACAGTTTAGAACCACCGACTGGTGTGCTAGACCTTCAACTCCCAACACTGGTCTTCTTGGCTGGCATTTATATATATACATTGTTTCAAAATGAGGAACATTCTTTTATAATAATTTATTTAAATTTTAACGTCCATTTATTATTAACTACAAATTTTAGGACAGGTTATCTATAGGTTACCACCCTTTTCTTTTTTTTCAAAAGAAAAGCCACTGCCCCTAGAGGTGGCTTTTCCTTTTATAATAAAAGGAAGATCTGAATTATAATTTGTTCATAACATGCGACAATAACTCATATAAAAAAATGGCACTAAAATACAGTTATTATTATTAAAAAAAAAAAAATAGAATATCACTTAATGATTGAGAAGATATAGTTGACGGTTGAGAATTAGAAGGCGTTAATCGTCGGGGTTTCGGTTTTTTTTCATGACAAAGACCGAAACCCCGATGATCAACACCTTCGAATATCACTTAAGATTTGCACTGCTTACAAAACATAATTTTTTCGGTTGGATCCACACATTTTCCACATGAACATTTTCTGCAAGCTGTACATGTATTCTTCGTTTTGTTTTCGCATTTTCAAGTTTGACATGTCCATCTTTTTCCATTATTATCTGCACATTTTTCTGGTTGTCTTGATGAAGGAATATCAACTTGTCTTGTACTTACATAGTTTTCTGGAAGCTCCTCACACATTCTTCAAATGAAATCCCTTCATATCTTATTCATTTTTAGTTGCATTATTTCCCTAGATATAGGAAAAAATGCAATTTTCCATGTCTTTTGTCTCAACTCCAGATTTTGTCCATTTTTGTGTATATTGTCATTCACGCCATAGGGATAATTTAATTCTGATGACATTTTCAAATTCTACATCAAATTTTCTATAAGATCTCAAATACTTTGTGCAAACATTTCTCAAACCAAATTCAAGGCAGCCACCCAAACAAATAACATACCACGAAATAAAGGGTTTTTATTTTTATTGTTCCACTGTTTGATAGATGGGACTCTCAGAAAAGTTGCATTATTTCATTACCATGGCCAATTTGTTAGTAAGATTTGAAGGCCAAAAAAGGATGTTTTGCATGGGTAAATTGTGGTCAATTAATACCAAAAAACATTATTAACCAAAACATTTTGGTTTTTAATGAGTAACTCATTAAAAACCAAAATGTTTGATAAGTTATTTGTTTGGATGGCTGATGTGAATTTGGTTTGAGACATTTTGGCACAAGGTACATAATATAAGACATGAGGTCTTATAGGAAATTTTATGCTGAATTTGAAAATTTCATTAGAATTAAATTTTCTCTATGGCATGAACGACAAATAGCACAAACTTGTTCAGAAACTAGTGTTCAGAGAAAAAACACGGAAACGCCTACATCTAGGAAAATAATGCAAATAAAAATTTCTCCTTGGTGGGATTCAACTAGACTTTAGTCGTCAAGTCGACACTCTTCAAGAATGGGAATTTCCTTCGGGACCACCCTGTATAACAAAGCATTGATTAGCGCTAGCTCTAATATATTGTAAAATACTTGGACTGGCCATCTTCCTCAGCATGCCTTTGTAGTGTATTTTCAAGCCATTTGATCTTCCACATCCACACCGTATTTGGTAGAGTTATAATATATATTTTTTCTGGTTTCTTTTTGGAGCCACAAGGCACATTTACAGCACGGTGTAAGGTACTCAACATAACTACATTTTTCAGAATGATTGAGTCATAGAGCTGTCCTTTACTTTTTTTTTTAAATAGTTGGCACTTTCTTCTTCATATGTTTTATAGTCCCTACCATAGTGATATCTTTACTCAGAAGCTTTTTTGCTAATTTCAAACGAGTAACATAATTGTCAGTAGTAACATTATGACTTGTTTTATAAAAAGATTCCATAAGTCTACAAACTACGAGAGATTGGTCTTTTGGACGAGCATCATCTTTATCTAAATATGGAAAACCATTCAATACATGTTTAGATTTTGTGTCAACAGAAAGTCAAAATTTCATTTCAAATGCGTCTGGCTTATTTGGCAAGTATCGTTAAAACCTGCATCTTACTATAGTAGGGAATAACTTTGTCAATAGTTTTATTTTCTCTTGCTGAGTAGGAAAGAAGACAATTTCTAGTTAATTTATTCCAGATAAATGCCATTTTTCAACAAATTGATGAAATTATGAACTTTCGATAAAAAAAATAACAGTAAAACTTTACTCTTCACTGGTCGAGTCACCTTTGCAAAAAAATGCACAACAGAAGCGACTCAGCAACCTCACACAAAATGCACAGAGCTAATGTTAACGGTTTTGAGAAACAAAAAGAGATCCAATGAAGACAAACAAAAGTATGTCTAAACCAGTCAGAGGCTGGGACTGGCACACAGTGGGGCCAAACAACATATCTTGCTTCAAAATAGGCTACAGCCTCTAA
Organism: Gonocerus acuteangulatus; assembly: GCA_946811695.1. NCBI lineage: Eukaryota > Metazoa > Arthropoda > Insecta > Hemiptera > Coreidae > Gonocerus > Gonocerus acuteangulatus. Next base: position 119,967,853 of record OX328125.1, read on the forward strand.
ATCTTAACCGATATCAATGATTTTTTTTCAAAAAACAAAAGCTAATAAAATTTAAAGCAACTTTGTTTAGTCAGATTTTTGTTTCCCTTGTTTATTAAATTGTGTGTAAAGAAGTTAAATTCACAAAGTTTTACATTTCAACATAAAATAACATTTTAATCAACACGCCAATTCCTAAGGCTGGCCTTACAAAACCAAACACTATTAATAACAGTGATAATATTTCAGCATATTATCCAATTCATTACAATTCTTATCTATACTAAATATTATTTCAATAAATCTTATTGTTGAATTAAGATATTTTTTCCAAGTCTATTTAGGATCTGAATGTTTAATATTAACAATATCAGAGCTGATATTAAATTAGATGAAAAATGAATTTTATGTTCAATTGTAAAACTTCGTTACACTTAATTTAATAATCGACGAGGCCCGGTGGCCATGAGTGTTAAGGCGTGAGCACTTAACACTCCGTGCCAAAGGGCCGTGGGTTCGATTCCCACTAGAGGGTGCTGGCTTTTCTTCAGAAAAAAGAAAAGGCATCAGCCCTATCCTGGCTGGTGGTAATCTATAGATAACCCGTCCTAAAATTCTTAGTTAATAAATGGACGTTAAAATTAAAAATCTAGGAAACAAAAATCTGACTAGACAAAGTTGTTCAAAATTTTATATTAACTATCATTTATGATGTTATATTAACTATCATTTAAACAAAAATGCATTGAAATTGGTTTAGATTTAGAGGCTATATATGTTTTTAAAACATGATATGTCATTTGGTGGTTCTAGGTTTAAAGGCCATGGAACAAAGTTATTGTAGAGACACTTCAAGTACTCAAAATATGTAAGATTCTAGGAGATGTCATGGAGTTCGGAATGTCTACAACTGATAATGGCTATCTTATTAAACTATGAAAGGGCTGACTGGTAAAATGACCGGCGTGGCGGTTCTAGTCTTAACCTTATCTATCACTCCATTCAATACACAGGGATTCAGCTGTGCAAGGCATGAGGAATTCATGTGGCCAGCGACTCGTGCCCCTTACAGAGCTCATTTCCTAATTATCTTTGTTCCTTTCCTCCTGGTGTTATTTTATTACTGTGAGTACTCCTGAGTCAAATCTAGAGTTGGGCCTTGTAGGTTCAAAGAATTAGAGAAAACTTATTTTCAGAAATTGAAGAATGAGCAGTTTGGAGGTTCATGGCTTTTCAGAGGCTGATTCAGATTTTTATTTTGAAAAGGAAAATAAACATTATTTTGAGAGAACTTTTTCCCCCAGTAATAGGCTATCCTCAAGGAATAACCTGAGGTGAAATCTATTGCCAAAAACTTTGAAACCCCAATTTAATGTTTTTTCTTAACCACATCCTTGGAGCAGTTACTTTCTACTCAAAGAGTAAAATTAGATTAATTGCTGGAAGTTTTTCAAGAGGGAGAAAGTGCAGAGAAACCAATTTAGAAGAAATGAAAGCATATCTTCAATAACTTTTGGCATATTGTCTTTCGTTTGGTTGTCCCAATCGAAGGATAGAAATCTTTGGGCTCATGATATTGGAGACAAAACTTTCTTCCATTATGGCGAAGATAAACTTCACCCTCTTCAGAAGTTGGTTTGTCCCGGACACGTATTCCTCCTTCCACCTGATCAGTTTCTGAAATAGTGGTTGAACGTTATGATAGTGTAGTGTTTCTTCATCGCTAATTAGTGTTATGGGAACATTTCTTGTATCCAGAGAATGTCGGGTGGACCTAAAGCATATTTATGTTCCTGAATTTGAGCAGAAGGTTCTAAATGAAATTAATTTTTTAATCTAGCCAATGACTTTCCCCGAAATGTGTGCCAAGTTTGATCAAAATCGGTCGAACTGTGTGGATCTGTATAAGGAACAAACATACATACAGACAGTTGGTAGACGTTTTTGACTTGAACTTTGAAGTTCAATTGCACTTGCACGAACGATTGAAGGAAATATTCCTTTTCAATCTCCCTTCTGCCATTTAATGAACTACATTTTACATGACTCACTTTAAAAACTCATAATGCCGTGTTTATAGAGGTCAGACAAGAGAGAGAGAGAGAGAGTGTTTAAATATCTAGCCAAGAGGATAAGAATTTGTGATGGTTCCACGAGACGGTTTGGTCAGGAGCTGGAGAGGTATGTAAATCCTGGTGACAATACCCAGGTATGCAGGCTTAGGAGGTGAGGAAGCACCTGTTTGTCTTCCCGGGATCCTAACTTCGGATCAGGGGGGGGGGATATCACATTCCTAGTAAACATCCTTCAGGATCTTACAATTGGATTGTGCCTAAACCACATTCTAAGGCAAACATTAGTAATTAAAGAAGTAACTATTGTTGATTGTAAATATTTTGCCAATATCCAAAAAGTAAGTCATTAGTTCCCTTCATTAGAGTATTTCATGAGCACCAACTTAGTATTTATGGGGCGTAACATTTAAAAAAATTGTGTAATGTAATTTACACTTACCCAGATGACACATGTCAAAGGAAAAATATAGAATGAATAAAACAAAATTTCCAATTCAAGTAAAAATTTATTTACAATGGCAGTCTTTCATTTTTAAAATCAACAAATACATAAACCTTTAATACAACATAATATAATATTTTGGCACTAATAATGCTAAACCTTCCTATGGAACGGTAAAGTATACATTTAATCATAATATAACACCTAAGAAGTACAGGAATATGAGTACGAGCATTACAAAACAAGAGGAATGGCAGTTTATTAAATGCATTTAGAAAAAACAATCACATTATTAATAATAATAACATAGAGGTATTTATTATTTTTAAATCTCTCTTCTATAGCTGTAAATATTAATGTGGAAAGTTGAGAGCTTTCAACAAAAATAATATATAAAATTTCAATCTATGTTTTTAGTAGATTTGTTTTATAAATTGGAGCAGTCTTATTCATTACATGATGGTGCTTGGTAACGATTCTAGGCAAGATAAGTGTATAGTGTTGGATTGAACATAATATGAGTATGCTTAAGTAGTAGCTAGAAAAACTATCTAAATACTATGGCGTTTCTACATTATCAAACAGGTCAGCATGATTACAATACAGTAAACTTCCTCTAATCCGGCGTCCTAAGGCCCGGCACGCTTGATAATCCGCCACGGCAGGGGTGTCAAGGACAAACATAAAAAACTGTGCCTCTTCACTTCTTATACATCAATTCCGCAAAATCCACACCCCCAACAAACCGTGGTGTGCGATGGGGTGGTAGAAAAATTCTTGGAAACCTTCTCTGTGATCATATACGTACTTGTTCCTAGTTCAGTTTATAGCTTTCGACTGAGGCAGTATAATTCTAACAGTGTGCAATTTGATTTTAGCCATTTCACATTAAATATCTACTAGTCTTATAGTCTACATTTTGTTTAATTTTCAACTCTATCCATTTATTTTCACAAGAATCCTATAATCCAGTATGCTTCAAGTCCCGGATTAAAGGAAGTTTACTGTATCTCACCTATAATCCAGTATGCTTCAAGTCCCGGATTAAAGGAAGTTTACTGTATCTCACCTATAATCCAGTATGCTTCAAGTCCCGGATTAAAGGAAGTTTACTGTATCTCACCTATAAAATTCAGTGAATATGATGAAATTAGGTCCTTTATATTATAATACTGAAAAGCACCATATACAACATTAACATACAACGTTAACTCTCTTAGATTAGAATGGTCTTTTGTAATTCGGCACATCAAAAAATATATTTTTCTGGAGGATGTTACATTTTATGATGAATTACCCATGTATCTCTTAAGGCAGTGAACAGTACAATTTCATTTCAGTACAAAACATAGAATGATACAAACAAAAAATATATAAACTATATGGAACATAGTTTTAACATTTTTCAAGTTCAAAATTAAACTCTAGAATACTTTAGTTTGAATACACGCGTAAATATAGAATTTATATTACGTTAACACTTAATTTTCAACCTTCATGATGATATTTCAAACTATGTCTTACCATAATATGATGCTTTGGTGTTTATTTTGAAGTTTGGCCCAGACGAGTTAATTTTCCATGGTTTTAAATAATTCCTAATTGGTTAGGATGTGGCACCACCTACAGGTTTTCAAAAAATCTATTTTTTTTTTTTGCCTAGGTAAATTTTTAAACCTTTAACCATTTCAAAATTAAATTAGAAGTGATATTACAACAGAATAATATATAAATATAATATACAAAGCGCGTCTGCGTTTACGACAAGTTAATAGACAATTATAAATTATTATTTTTTGATTTTTTTTTTTAAATTGGTGTATATTTCAACATATATGCAACTAATTTGTTAAAATTTACAACACATATTACCTAAAGCATGATGTAGACTTTTTTTTAGATTTGGTGCCATGTTCGTGAGATACATTTTTTTAACCTGAAATTTCCATAAATTAGTTATTTTTCAAAAAAGATGTCATTCTGAAAAAAGAAAAAAAAAACAAAACAATTTTTCCTAAGTGAGATGTTAGCTGACTCACTCCACAAAAACTCCTACACCTATTCCGTTTGTTATGGTAGCTCTCTGGACAATACTGATCACTCTCGAATATTTTATCATTTCGGGAAAACATATTTCTTAAGGACGCAGAACCTAATTCTTGGTAAAATAAAATAGTGGTACAAAGTGCTTTTGATTAGCAACGAAACAAACAGTTGTTCCAATTCATAAAATTGAAACATATTCATTATTAACCTTAATTATAAATAATAATTATAATTATTGTATAGAAATATTAATAACTACAAGTGGTTAACTTTTAACAAGCAACAAGCAACATGAAAGGCAAGGAAATAGTAACTAAATTAATTTAAAATACAGTACTTAGGGAATAAGTATATTAAACCGAGATGTATACAACAACTTATCTCAGAAAATCACAGTTTCACTAAATTATCCCTACCATGTCAAACTATCGAATATGAAAAATCTCGTTTTTAAGATTCGAGACTTTGCTTTTGGATTGTGGACCAATGGTGCAATTTGCTTTTCGCAAATTGTCGGAACTCTAACCCCTTTAGAATAGCCGTTACTGCCTTAAATAAAGATTCAAATAAGACCATTTTTCAATATATTATTTCGTCAATGTATCGAATATGTTAGTTTGCTCCGGTTTTCATATTTGATAGTTTGACAGGGCAGGGACAAAATTATTTAAGACATTTAATAATGAAACATGATGAAAAAGGTTGTTTCAACTCACACAATTTTATTAAGAGGTTCAATACTTTTGGCAGGCATTCACAATCCACAGAACAGAAATGATCTCTCTGGCCTATTAACAACGTAATTCAATGTAACTATATGAAACTCTATTTGAGAATTTTATAAAAATAAAACAAGTAAAGTTGTTGTATTGAAAGTACTAAGCCGGTAATTAAAAATTGTGAGTGGGAAGGGAATATAATATTGCATTATTGTTTAATAACTCCTTCGCTGCCAGGAGTTCTGAACAATAAATAGTGACCTCAGCTACATTTTCTAATAATACTATTATGGACTGAGTGTTGGCAAGCCATGGTGGGTTTTATTAACTTTGTGAATTGTAATAATCAGTTTTAGTTTATTTGTCCTTTTTAAAAGGATTATGATTAGATTGAGAAAATGTCTAATGAATATGAGAACAGTAAGTGACTCAGTTGGTGTTCCTATCCTTCAGTAAAGTATTTCTACAACCCAGGAGTAATTTTTTCTAACTAACACGAATTAACTCCTTCAGAGCAATGAAAGGTTAAACTAAGAAAATAGGTCCCAGTCGTAGGATGTTTTTTTATGGCGCCATCTAGGCCATTAGCACCGACATCCAGGGTGCAGCCAGGAATTTTCCCAATGAGCCTTGAGATGAGAAAATTCCTGTCGCCGGTGGTGATCAAACACACCATCTCATGTAAGTAGTATGAATTATTCATCAATCAATAAGAATCAATCTAATAAATCCGATCTTCTATTTGCCAAACTTTTTATCAAAATCTAAGAGATTACAAATGGATGGACTTCATCAGACTTAATGAAGATTGAAAAACTTCTCAAAAGAATTGATTTCCAATGAATAAATTATTAAAAAATGATCTAGAACTCATAACTACTGTAGTTTAAAAAAAAACTAACAAACATGCCGTATAACTCTTAATTTTACCATCATATTTTACGCTATTAACAAATAAATTTAAAGAGTAGACTCCATCTACAGATCACACGTGAGTAATGTCTATATAGTTATTAAAATAAATAATCTAGAAAAAATTATAAATTTATGAAATTAATTCTTTTAAGAGTGTATAAAATTCACAATAATAAAGATGATACAACTTAGTGATCACGTTAGTTAACGTGTTTTGCAGTTATGTAATAAGTTTTGAAACATAAAAGAAGTAAGATTATGCATAATGAATTTGTTTCATCCCAAAAAACTGCCTATGATATCAGAATTAAGTAGCTAATGTGTTATACCAGGTTTCCATCATTGTTATAATTTCTTATCAAAGTAAAATATCTGTAGGTAGTCCAGGGAACCAGGGGGGGGGGGTCTGTTTTAAGTTGGATGATGAAAGGAGCACAAGCATTTTTGTGGGATTATCTCTGGAAGAATTCAAATAACAATAATTGAGGTATGCAGACATTGGAAAATTCCCACATATTTTATTTTTTGCAATAATATGAAAAAAAATCTCATTTTTTTTTTTTTATTTATTATTATTCTTTTATTCATTACCCCAAAAGTATTCATGCTATTGAATTTCCCAAAAACTAGGGCACAAAAGCTTTCAAAAACATTTCAGAGATTTAAAATCGGTCAATTTCGACAGCATCAGGATTTTTTTTTAAAGTTATTAACACATTTTTTTCTTAAAAACAAATTGAATATGCCGACAAAATTTTGAACCCACTTGAAATCAGCATTGGAAAGTGTTACAAAAAAAACTTAATCTGACCTGATGCTTTATTTCCTGAGATAAGTAATATCGAAGTCAAATTACATTTGTGATGAATGTTTAACAATTTGTGTTCTTCAAACCTAAAGCATCAAATTATACGTCTTTTTAGCACTTTCCAACACTGTTTACCAATTTCAACTCGATTGAAAAATCACCAATTTTTTTATAAGCAAAACAATTTAGCAACTTGACTTGGAATCATTACTTAAGAGGCGTTTAAGTTGCTGAGTCAGCCAAATTGACCGATTTTAAAACGGCGAAATGTTATTGAAAGTTTGAGTGACCTAGTTTTTTTGTTGTTTTTTTTAATATGTAAAGCATTTTGTTTGGATTATGAAACAATTTGAACTATGGTAATTGTTTTGCTGATACATGAATTGCAAAATTATTGTATGAAAATTATAAAACCGAAGCAAACAAAATTTTGCGGGTTGTTTTCTTATATCATCAACATTTTGTTTTCTGTAATATGAAGGGGCCAGGTGCATTCTAAGGCATTGAAAAAAAAAAAAAAAAAATGATATAACAATTTCAACTTTCACCTTTTTTTTAAATAATGATTGTTTTTTTGCAAAGCCGCAAATTAATTTTAACAATTCTTAATAATGGGACATTATAGGAAATTTCTTTATAAAACTGTTGTCGCCGAGGGAAGCTCTCTATAGCTCTACCACAAACAATAGAACCAGATAGTGCCCATGTGCGGGAAGCCCTACCTCCCCTCCGGCCACACCCCTCCTGGCCCTTTTGTTTGCGGGGGACTATAGCTTGACATTTTGGTGATATAAGTGATAGGGAAAAAAAATTTTGTTTAGAGCCTTCTGCTCAAATTCAGGAATATAAATATGCTTTAGGTCCACCCGACAAACCTATATAATGTACTGTATAACATAAAGTCTTTTTCGTACATGGCCACTCCCCCAGCGGACACTTTTTTGTAATGTTTTTTTTTTCAGTTCAGTCATCGCTAAAGCATATTCATGCTAAAAACCTCTATTTTTTATATTTAAAAAAAAAAAAAAAAAAGTCCAGGAATTATTTGGTTTACACATACTAAAGTTATTGTTATTTGAGTTGTTCTGAATGTATTCCTGTAAAAATTAGCTTGCCCACGCTCAACCCTAAAATATAGATAGTTTTCTACATACACGCCCTGGATCAACGCCCCATGCCCGTGAAGAAGACAGCTTGAAGACTTTCCCGAGAGTAGTGCATCCAATTCCCACTGGTGGTATTGGGCTCTTCTTTCAAAAATAACATAAGGCATCACTTCTATCCTCACTTTAAAACATTGCTGAGAACCTTCCTCCTAGAATTGTAGTCATTTATAAATGGATGTTAAAAATACTGGAAATAATCTATTTATAAATGCATTTCTCAATCCAGTAGATTGAATTATCCAAATGATTAACCATTCTGCTCATATATAAACTATAAAAACTCTTATATCAAAAATTTAAAGCAACTACGTTTTCATCAATAATTAATGTAAATTACAAGGAATAAAGACTACTTGTATTACGTGGACAATATCTAATATTTCTATAAATTCTGTGAAGTAGGCACAATTTATAATATAATTTTAATGCTATAAGTATGTATTGTAAATACAAAAACTATAAATTAAAGTGGATTACTAACAAAATAGCTCGTTTAAAACCTCATTACTACTACTCACGGAGTATCATGGATTCCATTTTCCTTTGAAAGGATGTCAAAGAAAGTTAGAGTCGTGCAATGAGGCGAGTATGGAATGATTTGTCCAGACTAGCAAGTCCACAAAGAGAAATATTCTGAAAAGAAAATTAAATTAGTTTGTTTACAGGTTTTATGAGAGAATAAAGTAGAAACTTAGAATAGAATAATATTTACTATTTTATTTTATATTATTTACTCTTGTTATAAATATTCTATACTTGAACTATTATTGTAATAAGAGAATTCTCCCAATATATGGTAGTAATTAACATGATCAACTTTTCTCTGGGCTCTCCTTATCCCTCCATCAATTAAGCTTTAATTCTTTTTGAGAAGGCTTCTTTACATTCTCCGTTCCACTTGGCCAGTACTATTATTGTTCCGATGTAGCTTCCTCTTAGTCTATCTTGAGTCTAAAGATGTCTCTTTCTAAAATGTTGGTTGATCTTATTTTTGCTGTTTTAGACGTTCTTTCGCTGGGTTCTGACAGATAGGCTTCGGAGCCGGATAGCTGCAGCAGAAATTAAGTGTTTACAAATGGCTACGGGAAGAACTATAGCCTGTTCAGATAAACCCAGGAGTACAATTGCGCATGCACGAATGTCTCCCTGCACTCTCCGTTCTGTTCCGCCATTTTCAAAGCCTTTTAATGATCAAACACTAAGAGTGCGTTTACATCTGACACTTCTCCCAGGAAATATATCTCGGGTGTCGGATAGATAATTATCATAATTATTATAACCGACACCTGAGATATATTTCCTGCTAGAAGTGTCAGATGTAAACGCACCGTTATTGCTTGTGATAGAAATATATATCTCAGCCATAAATTGTTTGCAGTTTATATTAGTCACAATTTCTGTCTCGCATGAATATCCTACAAGTGGTCAAGAAACCTGTAATAGTGGACTGTCTCGGATGAACTGAAAAAAATTCGAATCATTTCTTAACTAACATTTGGTAAAGATGCAAAATACTAAAATCAAACTTTTAGGAAAAAAACAAGATGGTAAAATATCACTAAGGATGGAGACTAGATGATCTGATAGATTGGCTCGTTAGATGGGACGAGCAGCAAGACATACGATGGACTAATGTGCTTCGGATGCCTTGAGACGGAAGGTAACAATGGCTAGTGATTTAGGAAGCACTTCATTCAACGACAGCACAGGCATGGAAGGGAGCAAGTAGAGCTGCGGAAACTCTTTCAAATTTCTATTTCTATCTTGAAAGAAGAAATTTGATTAAAGTTAAGCCTTGAATGCAGATCTTTAAGGTATTTAGGAAAATGTTCAAAGACTACTAGCTTGTTTTTTGTAAATATATTCCTCTGATCCAAAATCCTAGCCCCTTTTCCTATTGAGCAGATTCTATGGCAGGCCTTCTAAACCGTATTCCTGGTCTGGGCACATCCGCTACAGGTAATTCCTTCTGGGTGAAGTTAAAGAAAACTATAATCATTCTAAATATTTCTTTATTTTAACACATTAATAAGCGTCATAAATTATCTCCAACACTAAAACAATTCAAAATAGTGACTTTTATTGCCATTCAATATTAACCACTAAGTTTTCGGAGTCAGGCTTGTAAGATTCCAAATCTTATCATCTTTCAGATTCATATCGCCAAGACGAGATGTAATTGTCGAGTTAATTCTGTTCATTGTTAAAAATAAAGATTCACATAAATATGAGAAGCCAAAACTGGCAATACATTACAGAACGTTTTAACTTGTATACACATTTTTCACAAAATATTTTTTATCTTCAGCTAGATTCAAAATATTTTCATTATGTCTGTGTGAGTTTAATACAACATGAGTATGGATATTGAAAATTTCATCATTAATTGAAGATGCTTCATCCAGAATAATTGACCCCATGGACTACAGAACTTTAGAAATATTAATTCGACGACAGCCAGAGGCACACCAAAGAGCTTCATCGGAACAGGATTAAGAATCCTTGTTCTAAGGCAATTCAAAGGATTTTTGGAATTCACTCTGCTAGGTAGGTAGGTAGGTACTCCCACCAGAATATAAATTTGTTAAACCACTGTTTATTACACAAAATAGTATACACTGTTAGTTACCTAATTTTCAAATATTTCTTTTGAACAATATTTAAATAGTTCATCAACAAAGTAACTGAGAATACTGTAAGCTACCCTGTGTAATATTCAATTCTTTAATATACAACAATTTGTTTTTATAAAGGTAGAATAACCTTACATACCTTCCTTTTCGAACAATAGCAGTCCTGAGGATATGACTAGATTTAATAAGTTTCAATGTTTAAGGTAATCATAGAGTAGCAAGTCTTTCCATCCGACTTATATCAGGAAGTGTTTTCACATATAATACTTTCTTCACTTGTGGTTTTTGGTAAATATGAGAACTCCTTCTGGAGCCAAAACTTCTATTGGATCTTGTAGCACAAGAATGTGATACAGAATCCGAACTCTGATTAACAACAGTATATTGATAAGACTGGGGCACTGGCCGCATTTCTATTTGTTGACATGTAGATGAATCTTCTGTGTTACAATGATATTTACGAAGAAAACACAGTAGTAAGCCAAGCATAATAACTATGTAGGTAGCTCCAACAATGCCACATATTATCATGTAATTATCAAGTGTTTCTAAAGGTACCATTCTGAAGTAAATCCACCATAATAAAATAAGTTAAAACAATTCCCTAGGCTCATTTTGTCGGGAATGTAATAGAACAACTAATAAACACAGGGCCACCACCACCGCTGAGTCTGTCAAAACAACTATGTTTAACGATTATTTTAATCGATATAAAACCAAAGAGGCCGAAGGAAGCCCATCATTTTTAGAGATCCTATGAATCATAGGATCTCTAAAAATCATTATCATAGGCAATGATCATTTTATAATGAACGAAATGTAATCATAGTCACTACAAATGTAATCAGGTCTAAAATAGAACTTTTCACGCTGTGTAGATTGAATTTTAAATAGATACATACTTCTCGTGTAGAGAAAAAATCGACTAAGTTAAAACTGAACTAACCGTACCAGACAAGAATTGTCTAATTTCAATATTTAAGATATATGAAAACATATCCCATCATTTCATAAACGAAAATAGATGAAAAAAAATAAGTGAAATTAAAAGCTACTTTATATCTGATTCTCACCGAAAGTCTTCTACACCTGGTTTCTAAAGTATAGATAGCTTCCGTTTTGTTATCAAACGCTGCGATGATTCTGCTATACACGATTCTACATCGACGAACTGTTTCACTTTGTTCTTATTTCTCCCTTTTTTATATTCGTATTCGTTTGAGTTTACACCTCCGAGTCAGCACCAGTAGTCTTTTTCCAGCAAACCTCTATATAATCCCCCCTCCTTTCCTCTCCAGCTCAGTCCCGTTGCAATTGTTTTATCGTATCTGTAATCTGTTTACAAATAAAGTTTTTTTTTTTTTTTTCGAAGTTCTTGAGTGTTAATACTTAAATGACTCCCGAACAGTGAAGCCGCACTGCGAAGTACAAGCCGAAGCTATAAGCCCAGCCAAGTAGACTGCTTTCGCTTCAACCTACAAGTATCTAGGGACTTCAGCAGGAGTATTTCAATACTTATCCAGCGGAACTCAATCATCATCAGCTACCACAGGAGGACTTGGGAAAAGGACTTGAGCTACAGAAAAACAAGCACTTTGAAACTTTTTTGAGATTTTTTTAAAATCTCAAAAACAGCTAATTTTACCCACTTCTAGATAATGCAAACTACTAGTTTACAAGATCGACCTGCCCAATACCGACAAATTAACCTTGACGATCCAACTGACACTCCTGTAGACTTACCAACAAACATGACTGCTTACTCAATGACCTCATATATTTTAGTGATGCAGTACTTGTGTTTTTTTACGCTGTCTGTCAAGCAACTAATACCTTTAGCGAACAAAATCATGCATCAATCATCAATCAATCAATATTTATTTGAACCAATACAAATAGTATTATTTACAAATGGTTAAGGGATGAAAACAAAATACATAAATTAACAAATTAAATACTAACAAAAAAAAAATAGGAATAAACTGACATTATAAAAAGAACATGAACAATAGGTAAACGGAACATGAGGTAAACGGAACATGAATTAGAAAATAACAAATTATTGCAAATGAAAGAAATCTTGATAACATTTTGGCTTTAGACGTGTTGCAATCCTTTCCCCTAGCTGAAAGTAGGCGGCTCCTTCTATTGTTGGGAGTTTTTCGTAGTGCCTTTGGGTGAGTTTTTCAATGTGCTCTGCGGAGTGGACAACCCCGAGCTTTCTGCGGATTTGTGTGTTTCTTATGAAAGGAGGTGCATTTAAAATAATTCGAAGAATTTTATTTTGAAATGACTGAAGTCTTCGTCTGTTTGTGTTACTGGTACTGTACCAAACTGGGCATGCGTAAGTTAGTAATGGAAGTAATAGAGTTTTGTATAATAGAACTGCGCATTTGTGTCTGAGTGGTGTTTTCTTGTTTAAAAGTGGGTGTAGTAGTCTGCGAAATTTAATAGACTATTTACAAAAAAAAAAAAAAAAAAAAATTAAAGACTCACTATTGAGCAACTATTGCGAAAATACATGCCCTTATATTCTCCCTAGTGAAAATGGACGACGGTATCGATCGAGGGAGCAACATTAAATTCAAAGATACAGAGATAACTATCATATCACATCCCAAATTATGCGATTTCTTTAAACAATTAAAACTTGATTCATTGGATAATATGTACAATGTAGTCCAGAATGAAGCATCAAACATTTTAGATAGATTATATAATGTTTACACCGATTAGAAGTACCAATATAGACCACGACGGCCCACATGACAGTTTCCAAGACATGATCATAAACCACGACGCCTATGACACATGACAGCTATCCTAGACAGCCGTATGACACAAATCTTGATGACTCTCGAAATAAATATGACAGTTATGCCCGACAACAGTATGACAGTTACGCCGATAATCCTAGACATCGCCTTGACACCTATCACTCAGAGCCTAAACATAACACACCTAACTATCAACCTGGGCATAACTATGACAGTTATGCGGAAGAACCTCGACAGTCTGATTCCAAACCCCGTGAATATCAATGGAAACAACCCCAGTGGACAGACCGAAACATAATATACTAACAAGGGGAGTATACAGCGATGGGGTCACCGATCTTGACCAATTTTTTTCTGGCGATTCTACATCGAAAAATAGTCGACACATGTCCGAGCGTTCCAATGCGCCATAGGAGCCGAGAAATAAAATAAAATAGGTTGAAAGTGCTTTATTTTTTATATCGAGTTTAGAAAATGATATCGACATGATTTTTTCACCAATTCATTTGTTTTATAGAGTAGATTAAAGGAAAAATATAATCATTAAACAATAATTTATATTTAGTCAAATAAATTCAAAAATATGCTTACATTTTCAAGTAAACTAGCATTATACATTTTTTTACACCAAAAATAATGGCAGATTTAAAAGCAGCACCCCCAGAAACCCAAATGTGGTGAATATCATTGAATACAAGAAATAATGATTTTTCCCAGTCTGGAAGAGACTAAAAATTTGTAAGCAAAAAAGTAACGTGACATTTTGAAATTCAATATCTCCCCTTGAGATTATCCGATTTTTAGGTCATTGAAATCTTTCAAATTTTTTTTTTATAATTGATAACTTTTTAAATGTAGGCATATGGCATATTTTGACAGAATAATGACTTCTATAGAGTCGAGTATGTAAAACAATTTTTTATTCAAAAACGGATGTCAGATTCGGATTTAGCACATTGAAAAACCCATAAATTCAAATTTTGGGAGTATTACAAAAATAAAACAAAATGTATTTTTATTTTCGCTAAGGTGGGACCCTTAAAATTTTGTTAAAGATTCAGCAATCCGGCTATATTTAAATGAATATTTACCCGATTCAAACCAAACTTGGAGGGTCGATAAAGGCCTTCATGTGACACATTTTATTCTAATAAGGGTGTTTCTACGTGTTCGGCGATCGAAGTTATATGCAAAAACGTTTACATTTTATTTTTATTTTGAGAACCATTTTTTGCAAGTACCTTTTGAGGTAATACAATAGTCATTTATATGGTTAGAAAAAGGAGTCTTTCTTCTTTTGATAGATACCAGTGACGTAAAAATCGGATTATCTCAAGGGGAGACATTGAATTTCAAAACGTAACTTTACTTTTTCCCTTGCAAATTTTTAGTTTCTTCCAGACTGGGAAAAATCATTATTTTTTGTTTTCAATGATATTCACCATATAAGGGTTTCTTGGGGTGCTGAGTTTAAATCTGCTATTATTTTTTGTGTAAAAAAATGTATAATACTAGTTTACTTAAAAACGTAAGCATATTTTTGAATTTATTTGACTAAATATAAATTATTGTTTAACGATTATATTTTTCCTTTAATCTACTATATAAAACAAATGAATTGGTGAAAAAATCATGTTGATATCATTTTCTAAACTCGATATAAAAAATAAAGCACTTTCAACCTATTTTATTTTATTTCTCGGCTTCTAAGGCGCATTGGACGGAACGCTCGGACATGTGTCGACTATTTTTCGATGTAGAATCGCCAGAAAAAAATTGGTCAAGATCGGTAACCCCATCGCTTTATACTCCCCTTGTAAGTCATAAACACAAACAATATACTCAGGACTGGGACAAACGTAGGCAGGACGAATGTTTTCGAAGTTGTCAATCTCGCCACGAATATATACATAACTCCTAATATATTCGCAACCCCTAATCATCCTAATTCTCTTGGCCTTCTTAATAGGACTCAATCCACTCGAATTGAAATATTAAGAACTGTCAAAGAACAATTTCCTACAGACACACTAAAACAAAGAGTACGATCAGCTACCGTAGCGTTCAATAACAGTCTAAACCAACACCTTAAACTCACCCGAAATGAAATAACCTTTGGACTTAATAACCATTCCCCTAAAAACATTCAAGTAGAGCTAAAAGAAAAATTGGTAGAGCAAGATCACAAAAGAATTAAATTACTGCACTCTTGTATTAGGAACAAAATAATTAGGGAAAAACAAGACCGAAAAGACAAACTCAACGTTAACAGAGAAGACCCTGTCATCCCTCAAACAACATATGCCAAAGTACAGACACGAACTAAAGGTCAAAATCCATACAAACTTGTAATGCGTATGCAAGATGGCAAAAAGGGCATTATTGTTCATAGAGATAACCTGCAAGTGGATCGTAAACAATATCTGACACATTTGAAGGAACCGTGTCATTTCTGTTAGAGATGTCGACACTCATGCGGATCATGACGATGCTAATATTGACACACCAATACCACGTGACTGACGTTAGCAGCTCATCAGGAGTGATATCTGTAAAACTATCTGACTCTTATCTAATACAAAACTACTATAGTATGACATATTACATTGACTACAACAACCACTACAAGGAATTCCTACATACCGAACGGATATTACATTGACTACAACAACCACTACAAGGAATTCCTACATACCGAACGGATATTACATTGACTACAACAACCACTACAAGGAATTCCTACATACCGAACGGATATTACATTGACTACAACAACCACTACAAGGAATTCCTACATACCGAACGGATATTACATTGACTACAACAACCACTACAAGGAATTCCTACATACCGAACGGATATTACATTGACTACAACAACCACTACAAGGAATTCCTACATACCGAACGGATATTACATTGACTACAACAACCACTACAAGGAATTCCTACATACCGAACGGATATTACATTGACTACAACAACCACTACAAGGAATTCCTACATACCGAACGGATAATACCGCCATTTCATCACTTCCATCTGTATAATACCACTAAACACTTACTTCAATTTACTAAAGAAAGTCCGTCACGCAGGAGCTGCATAACTAAGCACTTTCCTCAGAATTTGGGTAGTGTAGACTGCTTTCCAGAACAATTTTCTTAAAATATCCTACATAAATAAAACAAAAACATGAATAGTTCTCTTTTAAATTTGTAATGAGTAACTGATCAATTATTAATTTGCTTCCAGAGTTTACACATGGTACCTATTACACTACGTACTAAATACAAAAAACCTCATATTATTGTATTTTGATCTAACGCAGAAACAGGATACAGTCACTCTAGTGGTAGAAAGCGCTCCTTGCGGCGGCTTTGTGAACCTACGTCTGGCGGGCTTTTCTATTGAAATATATTACAAATTAAACCCCCGCTTTCCGATTGACCGATTCAGCTCTTTTTTACAACACTTCTTTCTCATGAGTTACCCACGACGTATACCGCGTTTCGTTACAATACAGCAGAAATTACGATCGATATGAGTATATTAGGAATTTGGGTCCGGAGTAAACCCCCTCCCCCTTCTAGTGAACCGATTTAGTTTATTTTAACAACACATATTTACCTGTAGATTACCACTACGAATACCGAGTTTCGTCGAAATATACCAAAAATCACGGCTGGTAGTGGCGAATTGGTATTGTGGGTCCGGAGTAAACCCCCCCTTCTAATAAACCGATTTAGTTCATTTTTATATCTCACTTTTCTGTCTATATTACCACTACGAATACCAAGTTTCATTGAAATATAACAAATATTACGGCTGACATAGTCTAATTAGTGTTTTGGGTTCGGGGTAAACCCCCCCTTCCGGTGGGCCGACTTTGGTGGTTAACGAACTCGTTCAATCGTTTGCTAATTGAATGCTATATACTAAGTTTCGTGACGAAAAAACAAAAACTCTGGCCGCTATCGTGTTAACAGACATATATATATATATATATATATATATATATATATATATATATAAATTTTAACGGCGGTCATTTTCGGTGTCTACTAGGTAGGATCGATAAAGATTTGAAGAAATTTTTCAAAAATTCCGTCATGAGTCCAACCTCAATAGCTAATGATTCCCTTCGGAGGAAAGTGCTAATAAAATTCGAATGTCTTCTTCCAGCAAACCTCTATATAATCCCCACTCCTTTCCTCTCCAGCTCAGTACCGTTGTATTTGCCTTATCGTATCTGTAATCTGTTTACAAGTAAAGTTTTTTTTTCCCAAGTTCTTGAGTGTTAATACTTAAATCTAGCCTCTGATAATAGTTTAAATGAAGATAGCAGGTGGCTTAATTCTCAGTCATCAGAAGATACAAAATCAGTGTTTAGTTCACTTATGTTTAATTTAAACAACAATAATTGTTCCTTAATTATAATTGAAGAACTAGCGCTAATGACCTAGATGTAGATGCGCCGTAAAAAAAAAAAAAAAAAAAAAAAAAAAAAACTAGATCAGGCAAATAGTAATATTGATGTACCAAATAATGAATTATTAAAGGTATTATTTAATAGCAATTTCATTGGATTTCTGATAATAAGTTCAACATCTAAATATCAGATATCGGACTAAGAATGTATTTTATTTATTTATTAAATTTATTTAGCCAATGATCGCTCTTGGCTGATGGGCCATTAGGCATCGAGACTCCCAATAGCACCCTGATACATGGGCGTATATAGGAAATAATTTCTCGAGGGGGGGGGGCTGGTAGCATTTAGGGGGTATGGAATACTAACAATCTAGAACCAACCAACTAAAAACCTATTATTTCATCCAAAAATAATTATTTTTTCTGAACTATGTGATATTATTTAGTTTAATTTTAAGGTTTTCATCACACTCATTTTTACCGACTAAATCAAAATTTCGGGGGAGGGGTGAGGTGCAGCCCATGCCCTGATATAGAAAGGCGGGAATCCAGCTCGGGGCAGACAGCTATGTTACCTTCCATGATATCATCGTGACATTGTAGGTGCTGCTGGGTGTAGTTTTGGCTAGTCACTAGTCCGATTTGGGCAGGGCGGGTGCCCAAATTTATTCATCCATACCATGGGCGTATATAGGAAATAATTTCGGGAGGGGCTGGGAAAATTTCGGGGGGGGGGCTGAGATCATTTCCGGGGCATGGAATATGAAAAATTTAGAATTTAAAATAGTTTTAGGCAACTAAAACGCTATTTCACTTAAAATAAACTATTTTTTATTAACTAAGCGATCTTATTTAATTTATTTTTAAGGTTTTTATGACACATTTTTACCATCAAATGAAAATTTCGGGAGGGGCTGCAGCCCCTCCCCTTATATACGCCCATGATCCATACTGTCTGAATACTATGGATAAAGAAATATAGGTAGATTTGATCTCAGAGTCTAAAAACGTTTCTATTTGAAGAGTCCAAGAAACGACGTTAAGTTGAGAGCCGAAAATATTTTGTGATCCTGACTAAAACATTTTTTTTTTGTTTTGTTTACAGTGAAAGGTTTTTAAAGTTATTGATTTGTCTAAAATTCTTAGTTAATAATAATGGACGTTAAAATTTAAATAAACTTATTGGGGGATGTTTGGGGCCTTATGATTGAATTTAAAATTTAGTCGAAATTTATCATGATATTGTTTTGGTCGGACAGGAGGCTGATGAACACATGGTTTGATGTCTCATGTTCAAGTTAAATTGTTTAAATTAATCCCATATATTAATTTATCGAAATCTAATATATTTTTATGGTCTAATATCTTTTTACGAATTTCACCTTTTGAAAACTGTCAGTTATTTATTTATTTAAAGTAAAACGTTAAAGTATAGATAAGAAAGTTTCTTGGGACGCCTTATTCATAAGTTCCCACCCTTTCTAGCTATGGTAGGGCTAACATCCCTAGTGGATATCGAATCCACGACCTTAGGCAGGGAGTGTTCAGGCCTTAACATTCACTGCCACCGAGCCTGTAATTAATATTGTTATTTGTGTAAAAAAAAAATTGGCAGAATTATTTTCAGTTGTCATACATTTTTGTAAAATGATAATATAGCTTACAGGAATGATTTATTTTACCCGGAATTATTAGGCTCTTGTTGAGCGCAGCATTTGTGAACCGCGGAGTTTAGAACTGAGGTGTCAGTGGAACTGGTGTATTCTTTTTATTCACTTTTTGCATCACGGGATTAATTCCCTTTAAGTCATGTCTGTCAAATTATTTTGTACTCAAATTTGTTATCGAGTTAACAAGCCTTTAGCTTTTGCCCAACATTTTCAAAGACTTTCATCGAGTGATGTCACAAGTAAAGATGAAGAAAAGAAAGCAAACCCCAAAGTTTCTTACAGAAAAGACTTGCTTCAGAAAACTCCCATAGGTTAATTATCTTATTTTAGAAGTCTCTAGATTTTAACAAGTCTAAGTATTGGTTTAATGAGAGATTCCTTCTGTAGGTAAACTTGATGAATTTGAAGGTAAACATCCTTATGAAGAAAAAGAACCATTACCTGAATTTCCTGATGGAGTTAATCCAGAAACTGGTGAAGTTGGTGGTCCAAAAGGCCCTGAACCTACTCGGTATGGCGACTGGGAAAGAAAAGGAAGAGTCTCTGATTTCTAAAATAATATTTGAGAATTTCGTTTGCTGCTATTTCATTTTGTGTTTGGTTTAGATTCTATTTATTTTGTTAATATGCCCAAAAATAAATAACTTATCGCTGCACTAAATTGAAGAATGTATATTTGTTATGTATTTAAGTTAAGGCAGTAATTCTTCATTAGGCACCAGTTGATGACTTCCAGGAGAATGTTTGTAAAATAAATACGACAACATTTATTTATTATATTGTTGAAGTAGAAGGTCAGTTATAAATAATTAATACAATTAGTTTATATGTCCTCTTTGAACTTGAATGTAAATGCTTAATTATAAGATTTAACCTTTCATTAAACACCGTTGAACATGACACCTTTATTCAATGTAAAATACATTAGAATGGAGTGGTTATCTAGTGATTTTGAATAACGGAATCTGCTGGTATTGGTTTTTGTTGGATAAATGTATTTTATTATTGCCATCAATGCTTCGTTATAAATTTCTGGCATATTGATGTTATAGTTTTCCTAGAACTGAAAATATTCATATTATTCCATACTCATTTCAGTTTCATATAATCTTCCTATTTTTATCTAGTCATCCTGACTGATAAAAAAAAAATAAAAAATACTTTGTTAGGATTGTTTTGATAGCCCTGATAGAAACCCGAACAATCAGATTCCTTCATTCAGAAGAGTTTTATTTATTTATCATGAGAAATTTTCCTCTCTGATAATTTGGATAGAATCACTGATATCATGTTCATCTTTCTTCTGCCACTAATGATTTTTTTTTTTTTTTTTTTTTTTGGTTAAAGGTGTATTAAGAATTGGGTTATTAACGCCAGGCTATCTATGGGTTGCCACCCTTTTATAATGCCAACAGCACATTTGATCTCCCTTTGACGTACTGGCCACGCCCAACATTCCTTAAGATCGGTGATCAACGGGTATTAGTATAATCAATGTGGCTGGCTATAGCTGTTGGCCTTTGCTAATAATAGGCCCCGTCTCCTTAGAATTCTTTAAACCACTTTTATTGTGGGCTTAATCTCATCCTCGGCTCAACAGCTCATCTGTATTCAATATCCTGAGTATTCATTCAATTATTAGTAATCTTTAGCAATGAAATTATAACATTGACACCGTCCTAATGATTAAGCTTCTTCGCAGAGCATATTCAATCTGGTTGCCATTAATTCTTACTAGAGCTACTTAGTTTAAAAAGGCAAGGCTGCATTTTTACTTTGATACATTAAGACCTAAACTAAACACCACAGTGGGCTGTAGTCTACAGCCTATAGTGATCTGGCCAGCTGATTTTCCCGAGGGTGGTATGCTCTGCCCCCCCCATCCTAAACGATGATACTAAGCACCTTTACTACATATCTCAGTTTCCAACTCAAATCTTCCACTAAATGAGATGAGTACTGTACCAAGAAAGCCCCATTTGTCTTTTTTAGATTTAATTTATCATTAAAATGATTTCATTGGCTTCACGTCAATAGGAACTTGCAGTGCTCTATTTGGAGGTGGCCTATTTGGCTTTAGGCATCCAGACATTTAGATAACTGGGTTCATCAATTCCCAATCTGGAAAGGTAATTTTTCTAAAGTGAATATAATACTAATAAAATTTCAGTATTCTCGGTGCCTAGCAATCAGCTTAAATTTAAAAATAAACGGGTGAGGTTATATTCTCATATTCTTAGTATAAATTTGTCAACTTTCCAAAAATTTTTCTTCAGATGTTTGGTTACTTACTTCAAACTCATACGTGCCTAGACAAAATGAATAATGTATTTGAATTTAGATGAAATTGAATATGCCTATGGATGCTGCACACTGCCACATTGTACTCCCAACAATTTTTGTGTATTACTACCTTTATTTTTCTTCGCGTAAATCGGAACATTGAAGAAGCCATCTTATTCTTCAGTTCTGTAGTAAAAGCTGATGAAGTAACTGGCATTGGATGTATCAACAAAAAAATTGTGCTTACAATTCTAATTACTTCAACTTTTATGAAAAATCAATGTAGATACCCAAATAATTATTGGATTTTCATTCAAATCCGGACTAGGAGTACAGTACGAGAAGTTTAGTCTCCATCAAGGGTCTTATTATGTGCATCTTTGGGACGCACATAATAAGGTGTTATTTTCGACTTGTGATCAGGTGCGCAGAAAGATAAAATTATGCCTACAAAAGACAAGAGAAAAAGGGTTCTGTACAAAATAAAGCCAACAATTTGAAAAAAGGTTTTATTAATTTTTCTAGTCCTATTAATTACTTGCGTAATTTCAGTTACGTAAGTATATCTGTTTAATTTGTACATCATTTTTTTACCCTAAATAGTGGCAATAAGTTATTTTTACAATAAAGTGTGAATGTGCTACATTCAATGAGTAAGGCATACTACATGGAACATACTTTATTATAAACAAGGCAGTATTTACTCGTCAAATAACTATGAATGCATTGCGTTCTGATAATGCTATCAGTTTAATTCTCTCAGATCAATGCACTTCGATTCTCTCATAGAAATTTACTTTCTACACCAAATAACAATCAAACAAGTCACATGGAAATACATACAAAAGTTTAAATAAAAATTATACAAAATTTTCATATATTTTAATCGGAGATCTATGTTCAATTTTTAAAATAAAATTTATATTAAAATTAAATACTTGTTCTAGAATGCCTTAATGTGATCCTTCACAATAAAATACAAATTGGCATTCTAAATTCATACATAGAATAGAAATTGAAATTTACAAATGTTTTGATATTCCTAAAGCGTCCCTAAACATAAAATCACGTAAAGTCCATAGAGCATTGAGAATATTCCCGTGATTTCCGTTCCTGTTGTTCAACCAATGGATCGGGAGCCTCTTCTCATCTGAAGGAGCTTCGATAGAACTTTCACTCGCTTTAAGTTGCTTTTCCCAGTTACTTATGTTTCGGTTATCGGGTGTCAGCCCTTCAATGTACCTGCAAAAGAAAATGTCTAAATTATTCTATCAAGAAAAAACTCCACACATTCTTTCAATTACTCCAGTACATGACACAAGGCTGTGTCTATGAAATAGAATAAATCCTATGTTCTTTAATTTTTTTTAAAATTTATAATCGTTCTTCTTTGCTCACGATGTGTCACTAGAAAAACAATTGTTAGAGACCATGTAGGATAAAGTAGCTATTATTTATTTTCTAATATTTTATTGTTATAACGAAGTATTGTAGCGTCTAGCTACAGGGGAATTGTGTGGCAGCTGAGTAACAGATCCTGAGGAGGTTATCAGTCCATCTCTAATCCTCTTCGGATCACCACTATCTCTGCGATAGGACGGCTGATTTACCTTCAAGCCTGCAGAGTTCGCCACCTCCCGGTGCAATCTCCCAGCTGAGGGCAGCACCATACGGGCTCCTCACAAGATTAACACCGATTTGCGAGCTGCCCGCCCTAAGGCAGTACAGCTTTGAGGCCCTTAAAGCACCTTACTGCTACACTTGCTGCATCCACCCTCTGGAGGTACCACTTTTTTTACGCCCCGTCAAACTCGTTCTTCAACTTGGCGTCAGCGGCTACAGCGGAGACGCAGAATCACCACCAGATAAGCCAGACTATAACCATTTTTTAAAAAAACCCTCAGCCGCCAATATTCACCCGACCACCAACTATACATAATTGTTATTTTCCTTATTTTTTTTATTTGTACAGAGGTTTATATATTTTTTAATTTCAGCTAATAATACTAACCAGCATCTGCTCCACAAGATTTTTTTGTTGTTGTTTTATTCTAAAATAAATTAGTCAATTTTTTTTCTCACTATATTTTCAATTATTTAGCCTCTATAAAGGCACCTTATGTTCGGCACCATTTCCGATAAATATTTTCTCATATTTTTCATTAGCAATTTGGTGTTGAACATAACAACAATGATAGAGTTTGGCTTTAACAAATCCCATGAATTTCAGGTAAAAACAAATCTAGAGCACTGAAGATATGCCATTTGCACAGAAAGAGCTTTCTGGTATAAATAAAACCATCAGGTAATTTCAGGATAAAAAAACAATTTTTAATGTAACTTTCACTCAGTTTTGTTCTTAAACTACTTTGCTTTAAATGTATTGTATACACGAGCCATCTTTAGGAGTATAAATAATTAAAACTTGAGAAGAATAGTCATGAACAAACTAACAAGATTAATAATAATAACTAACTTCAATATACATTGGGTCTTTTATTTTAGAAATTCTTCTAGAAGAACCGTTCCATCTTCACGTCTAGAGGAGTGAAGATGGAACCATCGCTCTTAAAGGACAGGCCAACAGTCAGTACTATTAAATATCATGTAATAATACTTACTTAATGTATGCTTCAGAATGAAGTAGACGTTGAGTACGGGGAGGGACTGTAACAAATAAAGGTTCTGGAATTCTTCCATTTGTTCCTATTACTGACCCTGAAAAAATATTAATATTAAATAAATCCTTTAATCCTGATGTTTAATAAAACATTATTCAAACTTCTCTTCCTTAAACAGAAGATTCTGGTTAGTTATTTCTAGAGGCAAGCTCATTATAAGGATTAGATTGAATAAAATCATAGTTCAATTTGGAAGAGAAATTTCTTTCTGAGAGTTGAAGAGCTTCTACCCCTGGAGTTTACTTCTGCACATTAACAGAATGAAACGGCAGACATGTTGGATAATCTTAAATACAAATCTTAACTTTATAAATAATCTACTCAACAATTTTAGTTGACAGTAGAAATACAAAATGTTTAATCTAATTTTTAATTAAATTTGGATTGTTCAGAATTCAAATAACTCTATTATAAAGGAGATATTAACGTACCCTCAGTCAATACTTGTTGAAAATTCTTGTTAAGAAATATATAAAAAAAGGCACTCATGCGTTGATACCTGCATTTATTTTTGATAAGGAATAAAGGGGAGAAAAAAGATTGAGTATCTTGAAGACTAACATAAAAGTAGATCTCCAGTCCTTATTGAAGTAATTTTAATAAGAGAAATTGTAGGGTGAGAATATTTGTTGGATCTTTTTTTCTTCTGATGCTGAGAAGCCCACCCCCGACAACGAGGAAAAAAACTATATCTTCTACCAGAGGTAGTTGAGTAAAAAAAAAAAAAAAAAAAACTAACACCCGTGGAGTAAACTTCATGCGAGGAGATTCCCTGATGGGAAACTAATATATGATATTTAGTAGCCTCAGAGTGCCATGCCCATGCACTGTATATACACACTTCAAAGACTTTCCCTCAATGATATGCCTCAATATCACGCGATTCTTCTTGAGTTGCCTCTCAAGATATAGAAGGTGGCAATAGAATGGGTATTGAAGGTGGTATTAGTAAGGGTATAGATGGTGGTATTAAGCAGGATATTGGAGGTGGTATTAGGAAGGATATTGGAGGGGGTACTAGGAAGGGTATTGAAGGTTGTAATCGAAATCCTAATACCACCTTTTATATACATTTCATACCACCTCCAATATCCTTCCTAATACCACACCACCTTCTATACCTTTCCTAATGCCACCTTCTATATCCTACCTTATACCAACTTCTATATCCTTCCTAATACCACCTCCAATATCCTTCCTAATACCACCTTCTATATCCTTTCTAATACCACCTTCTATACCTTTCCTAATGCCACCTTCTATATCCTTCCCAATACCACCTTCTATATCCTTCCTAATACCACCTTCTATATCCTTCCTTATACCACCTCCAATATCCTTCCTAATACCACCTTCTATACTCTTCCTAATACCACCTCCTATACCCTTCCTAATACCACCTCCAATATCCTTCCTAATACCACATTCAATATCCTTTGAAGGGGTCTCCCGTGGTCTAGTGGCTAGCGCCTTAGATTCATAAGTGGGAGATGGTGGGTTCGATCCCCACCGGCGGCAGGAATTTTCTCATCTCAGGGCTTGTTGAGAAAATTCCTTGCTGCACCCTGGACGTCGGCCCTAATGGCCCAGATTTTTCGATGCACCGTTAAAAAAAAAAAAAATATATATCCTTTGAAATACGACCTTTAAAATCCTTCCTCCGACCTTAATCAATATCTCTCCTGTTACCTCCTTCAACAAATGAATGGTTAAATGCAACTGAATTAATCGTGATTAAATCACTTACAATTAAGATGTTGAATCACCACTAAATTAATTACGAACGACAATTAACGGAGTCAATAGCAATTAGATTTAATTGTATCCCTCTTTTAAAAAAATAATCACAATTAAAATGTTAATTGTTTGATCTTATGATTGAGAAATTAATTGATTGATGCCCAACTCTGTTCAGTAATGCGTATGTCTTAAAACGAACAGAGTGAGAAATAATTTTAATTTTCACATAAAACTTACCAAACAATTATTTCACACTCTCTTAAAATAATTTTTCAGTGAATTTCTTGAAATAATTATTTTATTTATACTTATGAAATAATTATTTCCAATAGACCCTAACAGTAACTTTTAAATTACTGGTTAAAATAATTATTTCAAAATAAATACTTAAAATAATTATTTGAAATACTTTTAATTATTTGAAATAATTTTATTTACTTCAAATGATTCAAATATCATGCCTCTCTGTAAAATATTATTTTGGTGATTATTTGAAATAATATATTTGAAATACAGCAAAATACATGTATTATTTTATTTCAAAATACTACATACAAAATAAAGTAGTTCAAATAAGAAATACTTTTCCTAAATACATTTTTACTTAAAATGATATTTGAAATACATTTTTAAAATAATTATTTCAAATAATGCCCAACTCTGCTAATACATAACACTGATTTTTGGGAGGTTATCTACAGGTTACTACCCTTCAGGGTTCTAGCCAGGATTGGAATGATGTCTTTTATTTTTCAAAGGAAAAGCCATCACCCCTAGTGGGAATTGAACCCATGAATTGGCATGGAGTGCTCATGCTGCAACACTTATCATGTCCACCAGGTCTCCACTTACATAAATATTACTAAGGGATAAATGGGATTGTAAAAGAAATAACTGTTAATATTGATTGCTTACCTCCATTCTGAGAGAGGGGAGAAGGTGTACTCCTCGTATGGTTGACGGGTAATCCCGTAACAGCAGCTAAAAATCAGAGGAGAAAATATTACAAAACAAGTTAAGGAAGTCATAACAAATATAAAGATTAACTACAGAAATAAAAAAAGTCTACTTCATTCATTAAATAAATCTGCAGTGTTTTGAGGTTGCACTCATGACGGAATTTTTGACAAATTTCTTCGAATCTTTATCAATCCTACCTAGTAGACACCGTATTTTGAAACTAATTTTGAATGAAGAAAACGTTTTTAAGGAAAGACGTATAATAAAGTAATATTTCATAGTGAACTTATCTGACACAGACATTGTTCTAGGCTAGAATCCTAGCCAAAACCTCATTAGACCCCTGCTGTCTGAGCTGACGTACGCTCAAATATTTTTATTGTTTCAAGTGGTTTTCCATTAAATATGAGAATTTTGAGGACTTCTTTCTAGAACATCACTATTATTTCTGACATGAGATTCCCAAATTGTGGGAATATAAACAGTCAAATTTCTAACATCTAATTTATTTTCTTGTTTGTTTTTTTTCTTCAGGGGTAGTTTTTTCTTAATTCTTGCTCTAGGTGCAATGCTCGTTTCATTTTTCTATCTTTATTTTCTAATTCTAAGCAAATATGATTTATCTTTTAGAGTGAAAATATTTTGTTTGATATGTTTCGTGTATGTGACATCATAAGATGCCTGGGAAGATTCTATCGGATAGCGAGAAGTAATTGGAGACTCCCTCAGTTTCACGTTCCCTTCAAACGAGTGTTTATTAATTAAAATGAAGACCTAAATACTTCTGAGCAACGTTAGACCATTCTCTTCTATATAATTATACAGAGAGAGAAGACAGTGGCAGAGTAAAGGATTTTCCTAAGAAGAAATTACTTAATAGATCGGAGAAGTTGGAAATATTTTATTTAACATTTAAATTATTGTATAAGCACAAATTTAATCATTTAAGTTTTTATTAATGGAATTTATCATAAGGAGAGTTATTTGTTTCAAATAATCATCCAGAAACGAAAGCTTAAACATGGCATCATTCAGTAAATAAACAACAAGCCATTTATTTACTTTCAATAAACAGAATAGATCTAGAAAATAATAAGAATAATTTCCATATTGAAAACAGTAAAAATTTTCACATGTTTAACTTTCTGAGGAATTACAAAATAACCAAAATTTTTCGTTTATTTTTTCTATATGATTTAGTTAAATATTTGTTGTATTACGAAGAATTTGGATTTTGGTCATTAGCTTTTGTAAGTCGATTGTTTGATGATGATGGCGACTCGCCCAACCAAGACATAATTACTACATAATGTTCGTCAAAGCATCATCTTAGCACTTCATAATGAGGAAAACTATCCACCTCTACGTTATGCTAGAATAATTCGACTCCACAAACGAGTTGAAAATCCTCGAGGGATTAGGGTAGATAGGTTTAATAATATTCTATTGAAACAAAGATACGGATAAGGGTAAGATATTAATTATTCTCTCATAGTTAAATAATACAATATTTTGTAGAAAATGTTATAACACAGTAAGTAACAAGTGGTAAAAACGTACCACCGATGGACTATTGACTGAGGCGAGGCGGTACCTAGGTGCTCTCGATAGCTAAAATGGTGTTCTGGGCCACAGACTCACTCACCGACTTTGATTTCAATGTGTATGGCCCCGAAAAGTTTGCATAAGTTATTTGTCTGATATTTTTAACAAACATATATGCACTACCCAAGAAAAATAGGCTAATGTTAAAAGTGGATTATTTTTGTTCTTTATTTTATTATTATATGTGATACTATTTTTTTAAATGTTATATTTGAAGAAAAATTAGGTTTGGCCCCATACAAAATTTTATTATTTCTTCCTTCCATGGCTTCTTAAAAATATTTCTGCTGTTTTGTTCCAAAATAATTGATATTTAATAAATGAGTTAGCATACTGACAAAGACAAATATAGTAATTTTACTCTATCACCATTATTATAAAATCAGAAGAAGAAGAAAATTTATTACGTAAGTAATGACGTTGGTTAAAAAAATGTGTAGCCAAAGTATAAAAATGCTTCTTAAGTATTCTTTTAATATTAAATTAGCCCTTATTTTTCCTGTTCCCACAAAAAAACTTGTTACATAGAATATGCCTGTATATTTAGAATTTGGACATTAAAAGTTCGTCACATAGGAGCTGCATAACATGAATATTCTTCCTCTTTAATATTTTTTTTTTTTCCTAGAGTAAATCTCAACCCCTAATAGAGCGATTATATTTTTCCTTACAAAACATGTTCCTCATTGAGAGGGCATCGTATCTAGTGAGCTTTATAGGAACGAACTGCTAACGAATAACAGTTAGCACAGGCAAATTTAGAATTTGTTTCTGCAAAAGAGTGATATTTTATTGTTTGTTAGTATTTTCTCTCCGAAAGCACAAATCAGTTTAATCTAAAAAAAAAAAAAATAAATAAAAAAACTTAAGTAGGCGATGAAGAATAAAAGTTTTGCTTCCTATAAATAAACAAAATGAGTAGAATACATTCCTTTTTTAATTAGCATCATTTTGAATAAACCATAGACCATAATTCCGATTATTACTGTTAAGATAAACAGGATAAAATATCCCAATAATGCACATGCAGTAAGACTAACCAAGCACAATCCCATTTATTATCAATTATATATACTTTATCAAAATTTAGTTTAATTGTCTATTCTAAACCGAAGGCGATCCAAAGATTCAGATTCCAAGTCAGACTGGATATTGAGTGATAAAACAATATCATTCTCGAGAGAAAATAAACATAACTTGAAGAACAAAATAGAATAATTGGTGTTAGCTAAGAAAGGAAACGTATACACCTTCGAGAGGAAATACAAGCTCGAATTTTCCATGTAGTCAATACTCTTAAAATCACATTCTTTCATTTTGAATTGTTCTAAATGAAAATATTCATAAGGTCAAACCCCCCCCCCCCATAACCCTGATGAAATTAAACATAAGCTCTTCTTTATCTAACTCAATCTGCATAAATCCAGCTATGCACTATAGATAAGGGAGATAGAAGGAGGATACGGATCTATCCGTGCAGGACAAGGAGTAAGGGAGATAGACGGAGGATACGGATCTATCTGTGCAGGACAAGGAGTAAGGGAGATAGAAGGAGGATACGGATCTATCTGTGCAGGACATGGAGTAAGGGAGATAGAAGGAGGATACGGATCTGTCTGTGCAGGACAAGGAGTAAGGGAGATAGAAGGAGGATACGGATCTATCCGTGCAGGACAAGGAGTAAGGGAGATAGAAGGAGGATACAGATCTATCCGTGCAGGACATGGAGTAAGGGAGATAGAAGGAGGATACTGATCTATCCGTGCAGGACAAGGAGTAAGGATGTTTCTTGAATTTATTACATGGTAAGAAGAAGGCTGATGAAGAGATGGGATCCAACTCAAAAGGAAAAATTCAAATTGGACATTTAGAGTAAGGTGTTGAAGTCTGGTCATTCTGCCAGAGTACAAATAATTCGTCTGGGATGGAAGCCCATTACTACAACTTAAGTCTCATTGAACAACCCAAACAATCAACAAGAAATAACAACCATCAAGAGTTGTAAAAACTTCAAACACCAACTCCTAAAGTCATTAGTGCTTAACACATGCAGGCCCAGCGTCGTGGCGTGTACATCAGCAAATAGCTTCCCTTTCTTTCTATCCCCACTACTCCGGGCCTTGTCCTTCGTATTTGATTTGGGACCTCATTACATTATTCCGGGTTAGGTTTACGGCTCTAGTTTCATATGATAATGAATTCGCCCGAAAAATTCCTTCAGCAGGCCCGCTGCCGTGGCGTATTTGATATTTTACTAAATTGTAATTAGTAAAATATCAAGTTTGCATAATTTCTAAAATATTAAGTTGATGCATATAAAAGTGCATCATTTTAAAAGTTTCTTCGCTTATTTATTTGTTTTATATGTTTGCCGAAATAACTATACAAAAGGAAAACTTGGGCCTTCATGGGAATTTTGTTGGAGCCATCGGTCCTAAAAGTGCTAACTTATACAGTAATTTATCCTCATTCTCATTATGACTAATCTTAGCAAACTCAATAAACCTTAGTTTACAGCCAATGATAATATGATTATAGCTGTAATTGTAAATCCAACCAATGGTAATGATTTGAAGGTTATAAGGCTTTTATGGAACATTTACCCGAAACATAACTATTTCATCAAATTAGTAAAACAGATAAAGAATATATAAGACGAGTTATACAAAATGCAAGAAATAATGAATAAAGCAAAGCTTACAACAAACAACAAATTCTCTACTAAATTTCTTCCCAAGCCTAAATGAACATAAATTAATGAAATATGTAATTAAGTAAATATAATGTTTTAAATATTACTTACAAGCTGCATGCAATGTTATACCAGGAGGTAATCCCTGAACAGGTTTCATTACTGCCTTTCGAGATGGCGTATAGTGCCTACAAAATTCATGCAAAATAAATAAGGTAAAAACAATACAAAGCCAGCCTTAACCTTCCCTCTCTCTCTCTCTAGGGATGGTGGTATTGCGATGTCAGTGCTTTTGGGAATTGTCAAGATGAAGGAAATATAATTCCAATAATCTGTCAAGAGATAACTCGCTTTTTATTATGTTTACTTTATAAAGATAGCCTGGAAGAAAAGGATTGCACAACAATGATTGGACTAGCTAAGAAGATAAGCTACTTACTGGGCCCTGCAATAATGTGCTAAGTAAACCCCATTAGTAGAGCTACATTCACAACACCCAAGTACTCAGGCTGAGTGTTTTTCACAACAAGTTCTTATCAGGACTCTGACAAGGATACCCGGTGTTTCAAAATGAATATATGGATTTTAACACTTTATAATATTACAATTAATTTAATTGTAGAATTAATTTTACTATTATCTTCATAGTTTTATTAGTTCGTTTTTAATTTACAAATTGATTTTATTCGTTTAACTTAGTTTTATGGTTCTCGCAATTTTTTGTTGATTAGTATGTTGTGTAGTGATTATTTTTTTTTTAAATAGTTTTTCTTTACATAAAACTTACAGTCAATAACAGATGACATATAAAACAAATGACAGTTTTATATAAAAACTTAAAATGCTAAATATGCAACATTCATGACACGACATACATCAAGCTTTTAGTATACTGAATTCGCCCCTGTGCCTTGCCTGTAGAGTAATTGTTACAACAGCTGCTTCAATCCTGATTCCTAATTCAATGAAATCAGCTTATAGTAGATAGTACATACAGAGGATACTTTATAAACCCCTAAAGATAGATAATATCACTTGTTGTCAAATAGAGTGAACATGGAGGCCAAGGAAAACAGACGTTGACGGAAAGATAATGTGCACTCGTGATAACTAACAAAACTCTATGAGTTTATTAATCCATGTAAGTTTCATGTAATAAATATAAAGGAGTAAAATCCCGATATTCATGTTGAAACACAGAGTGCTTGAGATAGTCTATTTAGACGGGTGAAATAATAAAACAAGATTAATGAAAAGACAGCCAATAATAATATGGACAAGTTTTGCAGGTACAAAATTCCTGACGGTTCCACTATTTGCTAATTCCAATTTCAAGGAACAAAATACATAAAACATAATAAAATCTGATCATGTCAAGACGAGGGAAGGCTTTGAGAGGTTAGACAAGTGAATAGTGTTTAATATTTATCAATACTTAGCCAATGATAAGGCTTAATACATTTTAAACCTCATAGTGATAAGGTTATAACAGAGTCGAGGAATATATAGGCCTAACGCCAGGAATATATAGGCCACGCCCTTTTCCCCTCCAACAAAACCTTCTATTTGAACAGAAAACATTACAGTTTAATTTGTTTTCACCTTCGCTTTGGCTTAGTATTGATAAACATTGAACCCCCCTCCCCTCCCTTCCCTTCCCTGACCTCTCAAAGCCTTTCCTGGTCATTAATGTGACATAATTAGTTTTCCTTCAGTTCTACATAGTGTGTTGTTCCTTGAAATGGCGGAAGCTTCAAGAAATTTTCTATCATGGAACAGAAAATTACTCAGATAAAAAATGAAGATATAATTATGTTGTTTGGGTCGACCACAGAAAACGAGATTTGACTATTGACTGAAAGATATTAACAACAACAATAGGGTTAGAGAGACAAGCCTGTTTAGGACCCGATAGGCTACAAACAATTATACAGAACAATGGTCATTGTATGAATTTACATTTTTTTTTTTTTTTTTTTAAATTATAGATAATAAAATAATTGCAGAATACATAATTCCAATTAATATACAAAGAAGATTTAAGGAAATTGAAAATTATATATTTGAAGAATCGGGTGAAACTCTATTTGTAAATAATAAAATGAACAAGACTAGCTATTCAAAGAAAATCGAGATATAAAGCCTCAATTACTTTAACCTTAAAAAAAAAAAAAAAAAAAAAAAAAAAATGAATTGTCATTACAGATCCTAAAGATGCTGAGAAAATATAATATAGTGCATTATTTCATTATGACTCGTTTAGATGCGACAGGGATAAGACGGTGATCTTTGGCACGGATTTAATGAAGTTGAGAATACTACTTATTCTCGATAGGTCAAGCTGAGTTTATACGAGTTAATAGCTCTTGGTCGGAGGAGCAACATACTCGACCATCGAATTAACTTGTGAGGAGAAGAAACTCACACCCCTCATCCCTTATCGGGGTACAGAGAGTGGAGCAGGAGTTGTATCGTGTGGAGTATCTGGGGCCCTGTCAGTCTAACACGAGTTAGCTCCTTCAGAGTAATGAAAGGGTGAAATCTTGTTGATGTAACTTGTCTGGAGAGTTTAGAGGTTAAGATCAGAAGTACAGAAGACCGTAGCTCCTGGTTCTGTCATTTTGGGGAGCTTCTTCCAAGCAAGTAGATAAGGTAATGGTCGGGCCTCGTGGTCTAGTCGCTAACGCCTTAGATTCTCATGTTGGAGATGGTGGGTTCGATTCCCACCGGCGGCAGGAATTTTCTCATCTCACAGTTCCTTGAGAAAATTCCTCGCTGCACCATGGGTGTCAGCGCTAATGGTCCAGATATCATGCACGGTAAAAAACAAGTCTGTCACGCAGGAGCTGCATAACTAAGCACTTTCCTCAGAATTTGGGTAGTGTAGACTGCTTTCCAGAACAATTTGCTTAAAATATCCTACATAAATAAAATAAAAACATGAATAGTTCTCTTTTAAATTTGTAATGAGTAACTGATCAATTATTAATTTGCTTCCAGAGTTATGTTTACACATGGTACCTATTACACTACGTAATAAATACAAAAAACCTCATATTATCGTATTTTGATCTAACGCAGGAACAGGATACAGTCACTCTAGTGGTAGAAAGCGCTCCTTGCGGCGGCTTTGTGAACCTACTTC
Organism: Gonocerus acuteangulatus; assembly: GCA_946811695.1. Lineage (NCBI taxonomy): Eukaryota > Metazoa > Arthropoda > Insecta > Hemiptera > Coreidae > Gonocerus > Gonocerus acuteangulatus. Next base: position 120,002,622 of record OX328125.1, read on the forward strand.
TGGCGGGCTTTTCTATTGAAATATATTACAAATTAAACCCCCGCTTTCTGATTGACCGATTCAGCTCATTTTTACAACAGTTCTTTCTCATGAGTTACCCATGACGTATACCCCGTTTCGTTACAATACAGCAGAAATTACGACCGGTATGAGTATATTAGGAATTTGGGTCCGGAGTTAACCCCCCCTTCTAATGAACCGATTTAGTTTATTTTTACAACACATATTTACCTGTAGATTACCACTACGAATACTAAGTTTCGTCGAAATATACCAAAAATCACGGCTGGTAGTGGCGAATTGGTACTGTGGGTCCGGAGTAAACCCCCCCTCCTAATGAACCGATTTAGTTTATTTTTACAACACATATTTACCTGTGGATTACCACTATGAATACCGAGTTTCGGTGAAATATACCAAACATCACGGCTGGTAGTGGCGAATTGGTATTGTGGGTCCGGAGTAAACCCCCCCTTCTAATGAACCGATTTAGTTCATTTTTATACCTCACTTTTCTCTCTATATTACCACTACGAATACCAAGTTTCGTTGAAATATAACAAATATTACGGCTGACATAGTCAAATTAGTGTTTTGGGTTCAGGGTAAACCCCCCCCTTCCGGTGGACCGACTTTGGTGGTTAACGAACTCGTTCAATCGTTTGCTAATTGAATGCTATATACCAAGTTTCGTGACGAAAAAACAAAAACTCTTGCTGCTATCGTGTTAACAGACACACACACACACACACATATATATATATATATATATATATATATATATATATATATATATATATATATAGATATATATAAATTTTAACAGGGGTCATTTTCGGTGTCTACTAGGTAGGATCGATAAAGATTTGAAGAAATTTTTCAAAAATTCCGTCATGAGTCCAACCTCAATAGCTACTTTCCTTCGGAGGAAAGTGCTAAAAGAAAAAAAAAAAAGTCACATTAATGTGTTGGCAGTTCTGATTTATAGAGAAATTTTAAACAAATAACTATTCCAGAAAAGTAATTACAGAAATTTTTGCAATACTCCTTATTCATTATTTAGTCCTAAGATTTCTTTTTATTTACCTTCTTTTTTTATTATTTTTATGTATGAGTATCTGGTCTAGAAGTTACATGAGGCAGTAAGAAAATTTGCCAACCTTTAACACATTGACTGCCGATGGACTATTGGCTGAGGCCAAGGCGGTCCCCAGGTACCCCCCCCCTCCTACCACCAGCTAAAATGGTAGCCTAAGTCATGGGATTGCTTCCTGAGGTTCCTATCAAGACGTATGGGATCGCTTTGCCTCCAACCAATATATTTTTAACTTTTAGATATTAATGCTACATAAATTCACTATAGATTTTTAACAAAAAAAAATCTGTTTTAACCTTTAGTGAATGTGAAATGTCCAAATTAACTGGGACTTGAATGTAGTTCTACATACGAAGAGTCATTTTCTCTCTGACTATTTTTTTTTTTTTTTGTTTTTTTAACTGAGAAATTTGTTTCTAATTTAGGCTTTCAAGTACAAATTTACAAAAAGACAATAAGACTACCGTCTCAATGGACGTTAGTAAAATTAATGTAAATAGAAACAATAAAAAGCCCCGATTGGATTTGATTAA
>OX328125.1:120009250-120011750 GCA_946811695.1 Gonocerus acuteangulatus
AATGTGAAGTTACCTTTAGATACAACAAATTCATCACTCATAATAAAGAAAATATTATCGGAACTCATATTGGGAAAAAATGGACTGAAGTTCTTTCTACATGGAATAATAAAATGATGACTATGTTTCTATGATAACTATGTATTGGGCTGAAGTCCTTTTAACATAGAAATGTGAAGTTACCTTTAGATACAACAAATTCATCACTCATAATAAAGAAAATATTATCCGAACTCATATTGGGAAAAAATGGACTGAAGTTCTTTCTACATGGAATAATAAAATGATGACTATGTTTCTATGATAACTATGTATTGGGCTGAAGTCCTTTTAACATAGAAATGTGAAGTTACCTTTAGATACAACAAATTCATCACTCATAATAAAGAAAATATTATCGGAACTCATATTGGGAAAAAATGGACTGAAGTTCTTTCTACATGGAATAATAAAATGATGACTATGTTTCTATGATAACTATGTATTGGGCTGAAGTCCTTTTAACATAGAAATGTGAAGTTACCTTTAGATACAACAAATTCATCACTCATAATAAAGAAAATATTATCGGAACTCATATTGGGAAAAAATGGACTGAAGTTCTTTCTACATGGAACAATAAAATTATGACTATGTTTCTATGATAACTATGTATTGGGCTGAAGTCCTTTTAACATAGAAATGTGAAGTTATCTTTAGATACAACGAATTCAACACTCATACTAACGAAAATATTATCCGAACTCATATTGGGAAAAAATGGACTGAAGTTCTTTCTACATGGAATAATAAAATGATGACTATGTTTCTATGATAACTATGTATTGGGCTGAAGTCCTTTTAACATAGAAATGTGAAGTTACCTTTAGATACAACAAATTCATCACTCATAATAAAGAAAATATTATCGGAACTCATATTGGGAAAAAATGGACTGAAGTTCTTTCTACATGGAATAATAAAATGATGACTATGTTTCTATGATAACTATGTATTGGGCTGAAGTCCTTTTAACATAGAAATGTGAAGTTACCTTTAGATACAACGAATTCATCACTCATAATAAAGAAAATATTATCGGAACTCATATTGGGAAAAAATGGACTGAAGTTCTTTCTACATGGAATAATAAAATGATGACTATGTTTCTATGATAACTATGTATTGGGCTGAAGTCCTTTTAACATAGAAATGTGAAGTTACCTTTAGATACAACAAATTCATCACTCATAATAAAGAAAATATTATCGGAACTCATATTGGGAAAAAATGGACTGAAGTTCTTTTTGCATGGATCGATTCACTTGTATTACACAGTATAGCATCAGGCCCGTCACAGAAAGGATGATCTGTCGCAGCGAGCTAGTCTTTATCACTTTGCTGGGCGATACAATTGTAACAAATTACTGATTTGCCGCAAGATCAGTTTGGGTGAAGAAACTGAATTATTCATTGAAAATCATATGTTTTGAAGTTATGTTGTTTAATAAAAAAATGCATGAATTCTATCTAGTTCATTATATTCATAGTTCATAGTGTTCTAGCTAGTTGAATGTATATGCTTTATTTAAATCAATAGCAGTATTGCTCACAAACATATTGCGTCCCATGTGATGTCCCCTTACTGAGACCCCCGTGATGATCGTTGGATCGCTGCACGCCGCAGCAGATCGTGTCCTGTGTGCCCGAGCCTTTATGCCATCATGCGATTCAGTATTGAAAAATACATAAATATCATTGGCCACTTTTAAAATTTAAACCATGTTTTGAGCATAGAGCGTATGTTGTACAAGAAAATCGTCCAACATGATTCTATTTTCAATGTGTTGGAACATACAAAAAGGTCATATTCAAGTATTTTTTAGGACCAACTGTTTAGCCACTATAAATTTTAATTTGGTCATCAATTTTACCTACAGCATTTCCCCAAGATGTTTAGAGTTTTGCAATGTTTATTTTTGCCTTTGCAATTTTTATACTTGATTTAAATGATTCTATTAGCTTCATATTTAATAAATGATATAATATCTTTTGATTTGAATATTGTTTTTATATCTACATTTAATTAGAGGTTTTTCTTTGTCAAATGACGCCTTCTAAATATTTTAGACATTCCTCTTATATACTGTTAATCTGATAGCTAACAATAACATGCATATTATTGTTAGATAGCATATTGCAATTACATTTGGGTGTAATGTTGAAGCATTATTATTGGACCAAAAACTCCTATTTAAACAGAGAAATCAAGTAAATGTCTCAATAAGCTGAAAGGACACATTAAATAATTTTGTTTTATGTTCTATAAATTAGAAAATAAAGAATATCAGATTCAGGCCCTTTTAATCAGACGACACTAGAGAGTTATCAAACACAAACCTTGAGGGGAAGGTATTTGTGCCTGCAATGTTGCAAAATACTGAAAAATATGCCCGTGGGAATCGCCTACAGCGTGGTCAATAGCGTCTGCAAGATCTTCGAACTGCCAGTCGCAATTCTC